>VMBQ01011597.1:0-24463 GCA_007657795.1 Dreissena rostriformis | reverse complement strand
CATGTTTACATTGTACACTTCTAATTAACGCAAGAGTGTTACAGCTACAACGATAACAACACTGTATATGTTACAATAAATTGAAATAAATTAGAACTGGATTATTACGCTGGTGGAAAATGTATCGGCATGTTATGTTTAGTTACGGCGCGTGTTTTCAGTGTATAAGATCCGCCAATATGTATTGCAGAATTACCCATAGACGATTTTCTTCTTTGTTTATATGAAATTTGACACGTGCCGTGTTAGAATCTCTTATATATCTTAAAATATAAATAGCCGGTGGAAAAAGCATTCAGTTAAAACATGTGTTGGTTTTCGGTAGATTGTCGATTTTTATTCACTCATTATCAAAGAAATAAATATTTTCACTCATATCTACGCCACTCGTTATAATATTGATCACTCGTGAATTTAAATCGATAATCAGCCGAAAAAACACATATCCTCTATATATTCATGTACGTGTACAACATGTAGATGAAAATAATGAAATCAATGACAAAGACACTGTCTCTGACTTCTTAGGGACTGTAGGTATTGACTGCTCAGAGTCTGAACTGCTCTGCTTTGCCAATTTCGCAAGAGCCAGCAATAATTCTGGAAAAAAGTCAGTGACTGATATACACTTTGCTGCACATTTGACAATTACAAATGTCAATTCCTATCCAGCATCAGCAGAAGCTGCCAAAAGGTTGTTAGTGTCCCCAGTGTCTACAGTAGATTGTGAACGGGGGCTACGTTGGCAGAATGTGATCACAATTGATTTAAGAAATTAATTCAATGCATTTAACAAAAAATTGAACATCTCATGAAAATATCTATTGAAGGAAAATACTGCAAAGATGTTGACTTTAAAGTGATCAACAAACTGTGGGCTGGTAAAAAAAAACCGCGCCGAATAATCATGAAATAGTAATGCTAAATGTCATGACTTTGTTCTCTCTCTATATATATATAGCAGGATTTGTTTGCAAAGTATTTTGTGAATGAAATGTGTGCTTAGTTTTTACATGCCATTCATCTATGTTCGTCAATTATGTGCTGTATGAAAATTGCGCTATTAGTATGAAAATTGTGATTATATATACATGTATTTTATATGAGATGTTTGTACTTTGACAAGATCCATAATCATTATTTAATATATAGAAAATTGTATGTTATATTATGATATATGGTTTGTGCTTGTTTTCATTAAAATAAACATAAAACAATATATAGTATATATTTTTATTTGATAACCAGTTTTCGCGCGCCGACAAACGAAAACTGGTTGGCTCAAAGAAATTGTGGGCCAGCGCTAGCCCTGTATCATAGAAGCGTTTGAGCCATGGCTGCTTTTCTAAAAAAGTCTTGTTATCAATTTTTTGTTTAATCTCTTTTCTAAATATTACTGACACAAACCTATCAAATCGTGCCAATAAGAGGCGTGTTACCTCTGCAATAGAACGCATGGGAGATCTCTGCGATTGAGATCGATGAATACCACTCTGATGCAATTACTTCCCGTGTTCAAAAGGCTGCCATCTACACATGCAAGTGTTTGCCATAGTTGAGTGTGACCCCCACCCTCATTTGGTTCGGGGTATTCAGTGTGTATAAGGTCGTACGCAGTTCTCAGAACGCAACGGTCTGGTATGAAGAAGGCAGAAATCCCTTATTTCGTACGCTAAGCATAACATTACGGTTAAAATTATGAAATTCAAATCATCATCTTTATTCGATTTAGACAGCAACCAACACTTCTTATCGACAATTGTAGAAAGGTGGGCAGTGCGTGGTGCCTTAATAAATCACACGGGGAAGGGGTTTAACCCGCGAGGTAAATTTCTCAGTTATTTTGTATGACTGAGTATATATCTATTTACAAGTTGCGTAATCGCAAAACACAATACATCATGTTTTAAGTGTGGCTTATTATGTTTATTATGTGTTGCTTTTTTCACTGATCGCGGGTTCGATCCCGGGCCGGCTAATTAACTTGTGTGGCTATTGATCATAACGTACTTTCTGCGGCCATTCTCCCCATACTTTTGTTTTAAGCAGAGCACTTGTCAGTTACTAGCATAAGTATGTGCTCTTAGAACTGGTCATCCATCTATCCTAGGGAAAGTGTGAATTTGTAAACTGACCGTCGTACTATGAATGAAATGCTGTTGAAAACGCTGAAAGATCCAATTAAAACAAAACGAATCCGTTTGTATGTTTACCGTGTGAGTGTTTCACTAAAGCATAACACCACGCATACATATCCATGCCTGCCGTGGCCAGACCACACAGTCCATTTAATATATTAGTGGTTGTCTTCGGCTACACGTTTACCATTTTAAACATACACTGCATACTTATACCAGCTATATGTATACAATTTTGTAACATAAATCGTGTCCTGTATATAGTAGCGTTTTCAGACATTTCAACCGTATCTAAACTATGAGGATGAAACGCACATCCCGCTTGCGACCTGCGTACTGCCTTATTTTGGTATTTCGTACTTCGTTCCTGTTTCTATTAGACAGAGATGTTTGGTGCTGTCTAAATATAATAAATTTGATAATTGTGAAGCATTTTCCATTGTATACCGGACCTTTGTGAACTGTGTTCGGTATAAAACACCCCAGAATACTGCTTAGCAAAAGAAGGTATGGTTTCACCCTTAACTATGCTAAACATTAGCGCGTGTAGTTTGCAGGTAATTAAATAAGGGAACTAACTGTGTTAATGGTGTGGATCGAACTCAATTGAAGTGGCCCCCAGGTGTTTTGAAACGGTAACACGCCTCGGTTTGGCAAACATCGTCATAGACCATATAGGATTAATCTAATAAGACTTATTAAAATGACTAATTAAAATGACGTTACAAATGTATTCTTGGTGATGGCAATGACCCACGATGACTCGAGTCATATATGTGTGTACGGCAAAAATGTAGAAACAAAAACATTTATGTTCTATGAACATGCGCGTCTGAATATTTGAATTATATATGAATACATAGGATAATTCTTTCAGGCGATATGTTGGAGGCCCCATTTTGCCCTGATGATCTGTCGCACCAGACTTGACACGGTTGAGAATCCCAGGTTAGATTATATTACTATTACTTCTTCTGTAAACAATATTATTTCTTAAAATATAATAATAATAATAATAATAATAATAATAATAATAATAATAATAATAATAATAATAATAATGTCCATGGGTACTAGGTCTTGACTGTATGTTCAGTGTAAGAAAAGATCGAAGCCTAGAAGCGAAATACTAGTATCCAGGTCTGTAACACGTGCCCGGTGCGCAAGAGCGTTACCATGGTGAAGTGTAACATCATCTAGGTTCAAATGCGGGTGTTTCATGTGCACTCGGATGTACACAGTCGCGCTTTGAAGGAACTTTTCGAAATAAAAATAAGATATATAAAATGATGTCTATATTTTTAAACCTTATAAATGACATATTTATGACTGCTGGAAATTGCGTGTATAAAGTATTAAAAGCAAAAGAAAATGGTATATTTTTGTTTTTGTCGCGTGTTTCAGTTTTCAGATATTCGTATGCTTTGACGAACACAATTGATATGCGATGCTATGCGGTTAATGTTTATTTACACTTGTGCTTCATGATTAATTATGAGCTAAAGGTTGGCCTTGGAATGTCTTTTAATCGGTTTAAGCCCCGATTTTAGCCTTCGATGGAGATAATCAGCAATCTTAAATCGATTCACAAAGAGGTGCGAAATGTTTATAGTCCTATTTAAAAATGTGATTCTTAGCTATGGTCAATTTAATACGCATCGCCATGCTTTCGTATGATTGAGTCACGTGTTTAATAATTGATTGTTTTTTTGTATGTTCTATATGTTTCTCATTTGTGTTTGTATTTGCTATGGAGCGACTTTCCTCTTGTATTGGATATAATGAATGTCTGAGAATGTGCCATATTATACATTTTATCTTTCGCAGTTTGGCAGAAAGTTATAAACAGAACAGAAGCGTAAATAATTTTTATTCACATAAACTTTACAGTTTCTAGTGTTAAACAAAATGAAAATACAAACTACATGAATATAATAAGTGGATTTTGCAGAAAAAATAGTATAAAATAGTAATGGATGAATTTTACATATATTTGAACAAAACTCGTTTTGTATCACATATTAACAGTGTATCTAGCTAAATATTGAACCTTTTTAGTACGAGTATGTCTTAAAAATCAATGGAGTAAAACAGTATTTATATTTTGGAGGAGAACACAATAATAGAGTAACAATTCTATCCAAAATACACATATTTTTTAAGAATTTACAGTACTTCAAAAGACACTTGAAGCATATGCATTATCCTGATAGAGTGATAGCGGATGTTTGTGTCCGGCCTATTTCTTTGTCATGCACGATGTGATTTATTTAAGAAATATGCTGATGCGTAACAACTGTGACATAAGTACAAGCCTTGTTTTTACCTTTTTTGTATTTTTTTTCAAAATTATAGCTTGATTCATTTTCGCATCAAGTCTGTGCTTAGTGGCATATAGCTTGGGTATATTAATCCGGACACATTTCTAGTTTTAAAGTTGGGTGAACAAAACATGTGATGCATGCATATTATGTTATAACAGCACTGTCATAACGCAGAATAAAACGATAATTGATTTGTGCTATGGAAAGTTGTGACATAAATACAATAGGGAAAGACAGAGTACATTTAACCAGTTAATTTTATAATCACATGTTTTTTTTGTCATTTGTAATACAGTTTGTCATTGATATTCCAACTTAAATTCAAAGTATTGAAACTACATACTACAATACAATATTCACAGGGGACCAGCTTCGTCGAAAAATAATTCCTAGTCAAATGATGCATATTAACGAGTCTTTAAAATTGATTTCAGCATTCTCTGAAAAGGTTGTAGTAAATTTGTAATTTAACATCTACCATTTTAAACAGGAAACTGCATCTGCACCAGAAATTCGAAAAAAAACCTACAAAAAACACAGATATTTAAAAATAAAATATAAATAATAGCTGTTGATTTGAAAATAGTTTACGTTTTTTGTATACGATATAAAATGTCTGTCAATCATTCTTTCGAAAATGAAGGCATGAAAATCAATGTTATCTATATGTATATATGAATAATAAAACCCCAGAAACATCATCCGATTTTTTTTTCATCTAGCTTTTATTTAAGGCATGCAAGAATAAAACATAATCAACATAATGCTGATTTACAAATGAAAATTACAATGTACCAAATATTTACATGTGCAGTTGTTAGATAAACCGACCATTGTCCACTGCTGTGAGAGATGTTATTCGTAATTATGTGAACCTGTTTTTACAGTGTATTTAAATAAGATTCAAATAAAAATGATCAACAGTCTAATGTATTACTATTCAAATTAAAGTGACCTCATATGTTTTTCAATATGCGAATATTCATGTGACGCAAGTCCATGTTCCAGTAGAACGTTTTTGTGTGTGTGTTGAGGGAATAGTTGAGTTCCGACCAAGATCTGTTTAGTAACCGTTGCGATTCAGTGCAAACATTTATATCGAAACCATGCAGTGAACAAAATACAAACACGAGGGATAGGAGAGTCTCTAACATCTACGCCTTCATAGTTCATTGAATGCGATCAACTTAATTTTCTCGTGAGTATTTCTTGACGATTTTGTTGATCCAGCCAAGCAGATCTTCGTTCAGTTTTGTATAATAGCCCCTGTAAGGTTCTTCTTTACACTTGTTTCCGATTCCAAACGAAACGATACCTGTACAAGTTTATAGACTATATTACATAACAATCATCAAGAAATGCTTTATTTAAGTGTAATGAAATTTACTAAAATGGTAAAAGCTGGTGGGTCACAGATTAAAAAAACAACAACAAAGGAAACATTTTTTTTCGATGTACGTTTAATCGCATGTACACATGACTTCATCAAACCAACATTGAAACATAATGTGAATTCATAAAATAAGAAATATTAAGTTATTTAAATCGATTCTTCAGTGCAAAGAAAACATTAAATTTAGTTTCTACATTGTGTACATTGTGCATAAAAACGACCATTTCATCAACGCATAATAGTTTAAGCGACAATACGTTATACGAGAACGATTATTTTATTACGATTTCGAAAGAGGGAATTTAAGCACGTACAAGCACATTTATATTCTCATTAATCATGTATGCAATGCAGTAGGTCTATTAAAGTAAGCTTAGCCCATTATTAATTCACAATAACCTACACTTCATTGCCTTCTTTGCATAAGAAACAAGATGCATGTCGTTTTAGAATAATTAATATAATATAATTTGTATGTAAGAAAGAAACAAACAATACGTGTATATTGACAAAATGACAAAATACATCAAATGTTAATTAAGTTAACCTGTTAACTAAGAATACAGTTTATAAACATAGCATAAATAAATTATTACCAATTTGAATGTATTGTTTGTCATTTCGGGGATGTGGTATCACAAAAGGCCCTCCACCGTCCCCAGTGCATGCGTCGATGATATTGTCATTGCCTGAAAGAAACGTTCATGTACATGTTCATAAAGGAATAATATTGCAAGATAAAAACTACTGTGTTTCACAGTTTGTATGTGAACAGCAGACAGAACACGCTAATCATACATAGTTAAATTTAAGACAGTAACTAAGTATTATATGAGGTTTTTGCGTGGCAACCGGTTTAACCCCATCTGATTTGCATGCACCGTTCCAATGCGGTTTTCCCGACATAAATGATTGTCGTGNAGATAGATAGATAGATAGATAGATAGATAGATAGATAGATAGATAGATAGATAGATAGATAGATAGATAGATAGATAGATAGATAGATAGATAGATAGATAGATAGATAGATAGATAGATAGATAGATAGATAGATAGATAGATAGATAGATAGATAGATAGATAGATAGATAGATAGATAGATAGATAGATAGATAGATAGATAGATAGATAGATAGATAGATAGATAGATAGATAGATAGATAGATAGATAGATAGATAGATAGATAGATAGATAGATAGATAGATAGATAGATAGATAGATAGATAGATAGATAGATAGATAGATAGATAGATAGATAGATAGATAGATAGATAGATAGATAGATAGATAGATAGATAGATAGATAGATAGATAGATAGATAGATAGATAGATAGATAGATAGATAGATAGATAGATAGATAGATAGATAGATAGATAGATAGATAGATAGATAGATAGATAGATAGATAGATAGATAGATAGATAGATAGATAGATAGATAGATAGATAGATAGATAGATAGATAGATAGATAGATAGATAGATAGATAGATAGATAGATAGATAGATAGATAGATAGATAGATAGATAGATAGATAGATAGATAGATAGATAGATAGATAGATAGATAGATAGATAGATAGATAGATAGATAGATAGATAGATAGATAGATAGATAGATAGATAGATAGATAGATAGATAGATAGATAGATAGATAGATAGATAGATAGATAGATAGATAGATAGATAGATAGACTTTTATTATTTAAATCACGTTTAATTTATCAACGCTGCTATAAATATCGAATTATTTTCATGTTTCAAATGTTTTCAGTTCTATTGTGCGAAGTAATATAATGTTGTGTATTGAAATCAAGCGGGCAGACACGCTGCAGTAGCGAATTATAACGTCAGATAACAGAGTGAGACTAGCGGCTGCTCGAGTGATGTTACGTAATATTGATCTCGTTTTCGCTGCGCTAATACCCGATATTTTCTATTGCGCCGAATAGATGTTTCCAATCTTTGTTTATTTATAGATCTTTACTTAAATACATTAAAGTAATGCGCATGCGTAGGGCTGAGAAGGCGGAGTTATTATTATAACTCCGCCTTTTCAGCCCTTCGCATGCGCAGTACTAGCAAATGCTCACATTCTAAACTCCGCCTTTCAACCCGTACGCATGCGCAGAGTGCTTGCATCCATATTCAGCCCTAACAATCACAAATAATCCGTTTTCAACCCAAAAAATCCCTAAAAACCCCTAGACGGGATTGTTAGAGATTAACCCCTAAAAAAAACGGATTATTAGAGATTAATTCACCAGTAATAGTCATCTCTAAGCAACCCCTTATTTGCGGAACAAAATCCCTAACCCCACTGTTCTCTTATTGCTACAGATATCGCTACGACCAAGAATAGTGCTATGTTCTCTTATTGCTACAGATATCGCTACGACCAAGAACAGTGCTATGTTCTCTTATTGCTACAGATATCGCTACGACCAAGAATAGTGCTATGTTCTCTTATTGCTTCAGATATCGCTACGACCAAGAATAGTGCTGTGTTCTCTAATTGCTTCAGATATCGCTACGACCAAGAATAGTTCTATGTTCTCTTATTGCTTCAGATATCTCTACGACCAAGAATAGTGCTATGTTCTCTTATTGCTACAGATATCGCTACGACCAGGGATAGTGCTATGTTCTCTTATTGCTAAAGATATCGCTACGACCAAGAATAGTGCTGTGTTCTCTTATTGCTACAGATATCGCTACGACTAAGAATAGTGCTGTATTCTCTTATTGCTACAGATATCGCTACGACCAAGGATAGTGCTGTGTTCTTTTATTGCTACAGATATCGCTACGACCAATGATCAACGTGAAGAAGCGGGCGCAATTCAAGAAGATAAACCAATACAAACTGAAAGTATCAACGAAGATAGTAGGTTGAAATTGAAGGACATATCTTTTGCTCGTTTCAAATTGTATGATAGTTGTCTTATTTAAATAGGTGTTGTAAGTATTTCAGAGTAAATATCTCGGTACAGTATATAACATTTCAAACATTGAAATAATCCGTGTGGTTTTGAAAACAAGACTGTTATATACATTGGAAATCAATACATTTTGTGACTTCTCATTTTCTTATTATTAATCTTTAAATTAAATGTAATGGTGCAATTAATAGAAAAGACCGAGAATATAATATTTATATTCCCAATTGTTAACAATGTTGAAAATCCAGATTTTCATTTACATAACACTGACTGAAATATATGTTCAGTCAAAGTATAAGTAATACATTAAGCGCATCAAATGAAAGATACTGTTGTTAACACCGACGCTGTACATAACTATATAATGATTTGTTTTACCTGATGACATTTAATCAAATAAATAAAAAAAACATACTAAGAATATTAAGTCGATTATACACAGGATGCTTTATTACATACTGTTAACATAACTTATTGCGCGTTTTGATATTCATTTAACAATAAGAACTATTCAATTTCTGATTCATTTGAGTTTTATCTCGATTGGAGATCTGGCAAATGACGCGGTTGAAAGTAACAGTGGACGTATCGTCGATGAAGTTCGAGATTTACCTGTAACTAACAACAAACCTGTAGTAGACCGTTTATATGTATTTGATGGTGAAAACTTCGTACCATACCATGCGGCAGAACAACAACCTCGGGAGTTTCAATCAATGTAAGGGTACTAATTAATGCAATAATGAAAGTGTACATTTAACCAAACTATAGTCTGATACAAGTATAATACCACTGATTTCTGCCACTGAAATTATAAAATCGATAATGCCAAATACTTAAAAGTAGTAAAATGCCCATTCCAATATTAAACAATTTCAGTTCAACGGATCGAATATCTGCTGACAGTGGGTTTGAAATTGTTACAGGTGCCACTGGAAAAGTGGCCAAAGCAAAGAACAGCCCTACACATGTTCAAAAAGGTATATACTAAAGTAAAACTTTCAAAAGTAGTTCTGCTTTCTTAAATGAAAGACTAATAACCAATACAACTCTTTTTTTTAAATGTATGTTTCATTTTAGGAAGCCCAATCACGCGGGTTACTTCAGGGTACTCGGATGTCAACACACTGCATGTGCATGTAAACATGACTTTCAATTTGAATGATTTGAAACGTATGTATCAGTTGTTATGTATTTCAATTGTTAATTTAATGAAGGATATTATTGTTGGTTTACCATTTTTTAAATACCGGTGATACTCTTTATCGACGTTTTCACCGAGTGTATGACTCTTTACAGGAGGTGCACATACATCACAAGAGTACGAGGTTTGTGACAAAAATGTCAAAGTACTAGAAGAAGATTCTGTTCCGACCACCCCTCCCCCACTTCCACCGAAGACTACCAATGTGCGAATGCTTAGCAAAATCCCTGTCGAGGTACACATATTTTTTTCCAGTAAGATGACGTTGATATAAAATTGAAAACATCATGAGTGTATTGGTTTTAGCAGAAACTTTGTCATTTGCTCCTGTGTAAGGGGCAACAGCTCATATAACTATTATTAACTATTTATTGTATTGCAATGTCCCTTATGCCCCTTGTTCAAATGTTGAAGTTTATGTAAAACGTTTCCAAAAACCCATACAGGCCACACTTCAAAAGTGCATATCTTATTTACTTGAAATTTACAAAATGTTTTTTTTACTAACTTTCTTGTCGTAACTCATAATTGTGTCATGTACGTTGGCGGAGTTATGCCCATTTTTAATATTGCTTCAAAGGTTAATGTATCGTACTTGCATGGTATTTATATATTTAATCATAGCGGCTTTTCTATGAGCTGAACTGGTTTTAAATGTAGTTTTTTTAACATGAGCGGTCATTATACCGCGTCATATGCCACCATTTTCATAACATGTTTTATGTGACTTATCTATATTCAAACATAATATACTTATCTATACAAAGTATCACTTGAAACTAAATAATACGATAGGAATTCTTAGTATATTGAACATCTTTTAATTGTAACATATGAATGCCACTGTCACAGAATAGGTTCCTGCTAAAATTTCTTAAAATTCTTTGAACAAGCGAGCGCGCATTAAAAGTATTACTATATAAAATAAATAATATTTATACAAGCTTTTTACGCCGAAGTTAACACATTCGAGGTCAAACCATATTCATTGAAATACTATATTTACAATATGACAGTTATCACTCACAATTTGCAGTATTGCACTACGTTTCATATTTACTGTATAACAATTTACTGGGGTTGATGTATATTTGAAGAAAAATGAACAGAGCATCAATTACACAAATAGAGATAAACAAACTGTGACTGGATCGCCAAAAGGAGAAGGTTAGTTCAGATAGTAACAGTTGATTGCTCTTTCCATCACATAGAATTCCGTTAGTTATAAAATTAACTTCATATGACTATCATTAGAATATATAACACTTTTATTCACTTGCGTTTAAAAAATAGGTCATTTTATTTTTTAACTTTAGGCTGGAAGCTGATGAGGTGAACATAGTAAAAAACTGTCCCTGTCTATCAAAATCGGAGAAAATGACGATTTGGTAATAAATAGAGAAAATGTACGAAAAAATGTTAGAGCAAATCCTTAAATACAAAGTCAAATTGAAAATTCAAGATTTTTTTTATCTAATCCCTTAACAACAATAGTGCTATTGTTGAAGAATGGTTTCAAATGGGCAACATCGGTCGCGTACTCGTATATTGTAAAAACGTATTATTTTGTTTAGTGTAGTTATATGAATTATAAAAGAATTTATATCGTTGAAAGAGGACTATTATAATTCATGATATTTGTCATATTAAAAACTTTCCAACTTATCATTCACAGCAGACGTTGTTTTGAGGGCTAACAAATTTCCCAGTTGGGTACAGCCTTCTGACCCCATGTATGATAAACCTGACCTAGAATGTAAGTACCGGTATTAAATAATTGTTAATGAATTTGTTACAACAGCTTTTAAGACTTGTGCCCTTACTCCTCCTCCTGCTCCTTTTCCTCCTACTACTGCTACTGATACTGCTTCTGCTACTACTACTGCTGCTACTGCTACTGCTTCTGCTTGCTACGGATGCTACTGCTGCTGCTGCTGCTGCTACTACAACTAATACTAATAATACTACGGCAAAAATGCGCTCTTAATATAAAGTGTATGTGATAATTACAGTAATTTATTTTGAGGAACACTGTGGTTCAAAGATATGTATACATCTGTCATTTCAGTTTTGAAGTCGTACGACAGTGTCCCAAGATTAAAGAAGCAAGTGGTAATACACGATTTTTGCAAATTCGTAAATTAAGCATGTATTTACTGATTGTCTGATTTATTTAAAACTTAACCAAATATTGAAATGGATTTCACCAGCATTATGCTGCTCTTCAATATCCAAAGGCGTTTGATCGCCTCATTTTTGTTTGGCAATTGTAAATTGAAGTTTCAGGAAGTTTGCCAAAATATCTTTTAACTATTATCTTGACTTTATTGTCTTATGGATTTGTGTTTAGATCTCTTAGTGTTCCCATTAAATGCTTATTATTATGAGTCATATAATGCATACAGGAAACATTTAACTGTTACCAATTTATGATGACGCATGCATGCACAATATATAGAAATAAATGAAGTAAAGGTCATACAGGAAACAATTTTTTAAGAATACAGTATAAAAAAAACAACACTTAAAACTCCTTTTTCAGTAATCAATATATGGCTGCCAAATATACATATAACGACTGGTAATGAAGCCTATAGACAAATTTTACTGCATACTATTTTCGAGCAAAAATGGATTGTTGAACTTTTTATTTTGAAATTGCAATCGCAAAGATATCACTCACGTGTCAAAGAGGAAGGCTTGTTGCCTTCTTAGTGGTTGTTCATTTTTGTTTAATAATCTGTTTGATTACGTTCGATCGCGTCCACATAATGAACATTTATCTTGAAGTAAGTCTTATAAATATATGAAAGTAACCAATTGGTATTTATATGCCATCGAAAATGGATCTTTAAAATGTTTCGTGTTGATATGTGTTTCAATGTTTGAATCATTTTATCATTGTTTATGTTAAAACCATTTGTTCATTGTAAATGTAAATATCATGTTTGCATTGTAATGCAGTTATAATTACTTTAAGACTGTATTTGATATTTGTAAACAAACGTTTCAACAGACAAACAATGGTAACTATAAAATTGTGTATTGTACATATATACGGACAATTAAACGTGTTTGAAATTTCTTGAATTGTTTCAGACAAAGTTAATGGGAAATCCTTGGTTTTTCACCTATCAGGATATGGAATACATGGAGCAGTGCAAAGAAACAATCAAGTCTGTAAGTGAATAACTTTTTTTAATGTTGTTCATTGGATTTAAAACATTTAGTTAACAAAATAAATCTAACGATTAATCAAACTTACATCACTTTTAAGATCAAACATTAGAAACCATAAATCATGTGCTTAATCATTTTTGAGCGAATATCTGAAGTGTTATTTGACGTTTTAGGATGGAAGTTTCATAGTTGTGGCACAAGACATTAGAGTAAACCCATTTCAACCATTTACGGTAATTGTTCGCACGAATGGCGGTTTTATAAACGTACCAATTTTGATGTCGAAGCCAAGTGAACTTGACAAACCAACATATACAATGTTGAACGTCACTAGCGTAAGTAGATAATGTCAAATTTAAAAGAAATATGTTTTAATTAAAATTTATATATCAGAATTATAATAAGAGTGATTTCAAAGGAGTTGGATTTAAACAATATGAGCATATTGAACAGAAAAAAGTAAAGGCTTGAATGTTATATAATTTTGTAATGCTTCCTTGTGTTTAATAGCGAATTATCAGTTATCTTATAAACTAGAAATTCACTGTATTGTGCAAATTATTGTCAACATCAGTTCGTTATTACTATCGCTAATTTCCTGTGTAACCATTTTAAATTATTAACAAACGGCTAATAAGCATAAATAAAAAAACTTGTTGGTTTTGATAGATTATTGATTTATATCCACTTGACATACACAATAAATAATTAAATAATTTTCTCTTACCACTCGTAAATAAAAAACCAAACCACTCGAAGTCAAACAATATCATCTATGTATTCCAAGGACAACGTTGCTCTTTACAGTATTATGTTGACTGCGTCTTGTTATATATATTATAATATTTTAATTCTCTTTTTGCCCAAATACAATAATGGTTTGAGAATTAATTTGTATCTCTTTACAGCAGAACATCGTCTACGCTCTTGAACAGTTCGTACAGAACGAAGACAACTATCTTGGTCTAAAGCTTTTACCACACGTCAGAAACAATTACCCTTTGGAGGACCCTAAGTTCAATTCAACTTACGATCAGTTTAATACAAGATTGTAAATATTAATTATGAGCTTGCGACAATCTGTTTTACAAATGTATTTAATATTAACTCTTATGTGCAACCTGGATACACAAACATGAAATATTCAAATTGAGGGTAAAGTGTTGATACTTGTTTGTCGGAATCAGGGTATGCCAGTTTATAATTGTAAGAGCTATCACTGACTGTGATTAATACTCCCACATAACGATTCGACACAAATGTAGATCTGCCTTCATGTTCAGTGCTGTATTTTGTGTATTTATAAGTTTGAGCTTCAATGTACATTGGTGTACATGTGAACGATTTTTTTAGAGCTGATAAGCCCTTTTTTTCAACAAAGTCCTCTATTTACTCTTGACCTCAAACTTATATTATAAGCTTACCTTGATGGTTGCCACGTGGTTCTAAAGTTCTTGAGCACTACTTGAGCACTACCCATCGACTCACATATGCAAACATATGTCCCAAGCTATTTCGAAATATTCCAAGGAATGTGTAAGTTACAATTCTGAAAATTGTCGCCGGCGACAGACAAATTGACACTCCGACGGAATTAGATCAATGGTTAACATTCTTTACTGGGATCAAAAGGCAGTTTTCGTACGCACTGTCATAACAATGCTTAGATATCAGTTCAAATAGTATCTTTAGAAGCTTCCAACGTATTGCTCACGAAATGTTTCTTTTTTTTAAAACGCTTTACTTGCGTTTATCTATGTATGTCGGTACATAGTGGTGTTTTGTGATCAAAGCAGTTAATGTAAAGTTTCAATATTAAGTATTGTCTTTGTTATTGCTTCACATACACTAAACAGTGGTATCTTGTAAAAAAAACAAGAAGTATTGTAAAAAGGTAGTTTTTGCATATATCATCTAATAAAATGTACCGTTTCTGAACTGCACGAATGTTTATGTCTATACCAACTGTTTGCTTAATGTTTTTATACTTGCATCAGTTATAAAATTTTGATAATAATACTAGTGTGTTGATTTAAATTCATGGCGTGTTTAGGTGCTTTAATTGCATGTAGAATTGTGCATAATATAATGATATAATGATAACAATGACTCAATCATTTGCTTTAGTTTGTCTTTTTATATCTCACTTCATTGTTTTAAATTAAATCAAATGCGGTTAATATGGACTCGTCATTGTCTTGAAATTGATTTAGTTTATGTCATTTGGATTATAGGTACATATAAATATGAAAGCTAACCAAATTATGCAATATAGCAATTATGTCTATGTTTAAATGTAAAGAAGTGAAACTCCAGATGCTGCAGCAAAAAAGAATGATATACGGAACGCTATACTTACGTTCCTCAATATGTATGTGGTTTTCCTGTCTTTGTCTGAATTAGATCATACATTGTTCGGTATTGATCATCCCACCTGTCACACCATGGCCCCCATACAATTATATCGGATTGTTTTTACTTTGATGCGTTTTTTTCGTATGCTTTGAATATTTGTGTATCAAGGTGGCGCAAATGTCGACAACTTAATCGTATATCTACAACACGTTCTGTGAGGCGCTAGATGACGTAAATTTAGTATTCGTCGTCATTAATGAGTCATGTCATGAAGTGCAGAATTGTGACCTATTATTGAAACTGGAACATGCTAGTACCCAATCAATATGCTAATTATAATGACTGGTTCTTTAATGTTCTCTATCAAAGACACACACTTTAGTTGTTCCCGGAATTTCCTGATTGCATGTGGAACATATGACTGTGAGTAAAAAAGGAGACATTTTTTATGATCTTGTATTTATTATTTATATCGACGACTTTGTCAAATACTTGTGCTATGATTAGCTTATGTGCAATGTTTGTTAGAACGCATCATATAATGCAGTTCAAAAACTTGCTCGTTGATAATGCACCGCATTTTATGAAGGCATTGGCCTCGACAAGTCTCTTAACTAGTGTCTCTTCTATTACGGTAACGATAGCCACTGCATAGTGTACACACGTATAGTATAATATGTTATATCTTAATGATATCTATTGAAAAAAAAAACGTGTTGTGTCGTCACTATTTCGATTAGAATGTGGGCAAATATATAGCAACGCTCTCGCCCAGTTGACGGGATATACAGACTTATGTTAATAACGACTGTATATACATACATGTATTTTCCTGCGAGATAATCATTGACAGTTTTAAACTATTCAATGTATCAAGTGGAGACTTAATGCGTGTATTTTGAAAACATTCATCTATGACCATCTTTCCCTTTTTTTGGCCAGGTGTGAAAGGATAATAGTTTTCCTTGTGGACGATCTTATCGAAACCTATTTCCGTTTATAACGTTTCAGACTGAATTTGAAGAGTGATGGTCATAATGAGCAATTTGATTCTTAAAGTACTTTGCAGTTTTGCAATTAAACAAAGTCTTGAACACCACGCGCAACAAATTAAGTACTATATTATATTTTTATAAAGCCGTTTACAACTATTGAATTGATACTAGCGATATGAAGGAAACAATTAACATTCTACAAGTTGAGAGCTGACGGGCATTGAGAAAACAATTCTTGTTGATGTATTTCTAGAATTGATTATTTATTTTGATAACGTGGTTTATTTGTCAAATAACCGAGTTAACACATTTTTAATATAGATTTTTTTTTCACAACGTTACTTCAAAACACATTTATCCCAAGTAACTAGGCTCATAGTTGTACTAGTTGTTATGCAATGTCAGATACTTTTGATATACTGAGTTTTTTTCTTCATATTATGCCTTAATGATAAAATTTCGCGCACTCGTGTGGTTGTGTATTTTTTTATATATATACTTCAATACCAACTTATAAAAATTATTATAATGCCATTAAAAGTTGCCCCAAACCAGGGCTATCGAATTTTCTACCACTGAGCTACTGTTTCTCATGTGAGCGTTCAATATCATCGTGGTCCTCTTGTAAGTATGTGTTTATAGATAAGCTAGCTAAAATAATACCGCATAGGCGCGATTCATTTTCAACATTGTTAGTGTCTTACCATGCACACATATGAAATTGTCATTATAATTTAATTTATGACCTTTATATTTGTTTCAGTCTGGAATTGGCAATGTTTGAAAAAAAGGCAATCCAGTTATAATGTAATAGTTAAACCAGACTTATATTGGTTAAGTCGATTTTAGGTTTTTGGAGTTAATGAGGCCTTGAATGCCACTCTACTCCAGCTCAATTACAAGTATACTCTTACTATACACATGTCTATTGTTCATAATGTTTCGAGTATATATCAACGTATTTCATATAGTTAAATTATAAAATTACATTTCATTTATCGATCATCTGCGAATACATCATATGAAAAGTACTGTATCGATGAAACTGTTATAAGCCTTGATTGATTAGTTGTAGTATTTTGCTTTCTTACGAGTTTCTTTTAATGGTCCCGCTTTTTCCCTACAACGATGAAACTTACTTAAAGTGTGTTGGTACTATTTTTGGTGTCAATACCAGAGCGCCTTCCATAACAACTTTAGCAAACTTGAATATAGCGTGACTAGTAAGAGATGTATATGTTCCACATAACATAATTCATGATAAACTGTCATAATCATCTTTCCAGGATGGTTTAGTCATCCATATGTATTATTTAAGCCTACCTTTCATTGTCCCGTTTTGGGAATGTCGAGTATAATTTCTTCAGTAGCTCTGGATGCTGTATTCAACACACTGTTACCAAGTCCTTTATTATATTTTTCTGTTAAGTAGTTATATAAAATGTCAAACAGAAACTGAAAATCTATCACTCTGTTGTTTGTCACATTACTATCATGAAAAAATATTCGCGTTTTGTTGAACTTCTCTCCGACATGATACTATTGGCAGCTGCTCTAGACACTCATGTACTGATCCAGAAATATGCATAGTTTAATTAAGTTCTGCACTATTGAATTAGATTTATTAGTCTTAGTTACAAGGTTCACAGGTTACGGAACAACAATTTGAAAGCATTTTCCAGTAAGTTTTCTTTTATATGAAAACAAAAAATATGAACTTGACATGCATACACACCTCAGATACGGAACGGAAGATAGTTCATAGACAACGGCAAGAAAGGAAGCGTGACTTGACATGCGAATAGGTCATTTTTATTCATTGATTATATTGCTCCTACTCGTAATATTCAGATTGTATTCACTGTGTGCTCATTTATACTTGTGATATTAAATCTTTTGTTTAATGTGGATAGGACATGGGCCTGAATTCTAACAAAAGTCTTCAGTCTGTTTCAAGACTACCTTGAATAAATCGTAATTGTATTGATATATAGTACGACTTTAACATTGGTGGTGTTGTATATAATGGTTTCAAATTTGTTAATTTGACACAAACATTTCAATTAATTTTGTGTAGCATGTTCGCAAAGATGTTTTTGAGTCTTTACTGTATTATGATGGGGGAGAGATGAAAGGAACTAGTTCACAGTTAAGGAAAATAACAATTATATAAAAAAAAATAATCATAGATACTAAAAAGAATTAACAAACTAGATTCAAACACACACACAAACACTCATACGTTAGAAAAAATGTTCCAAATGTCGTTTCGTTTATTGATAGTTTTCTAATGGAATTGTTAAATTATAATGCGTTTGTGAAGCTTATAATTGATATAATTTGGAGAAAAAACATGCTTTACTAGCATAGCGTGTAAAATACGCCATTTAAATTAACAGCATAAGCGATTTAGTTTTTCATTCTAGAGTCCCGATTTCGTATTCTAGTATAATGATTTGTTTATGTTTATTTAACCGTAAACGAATGCATAAGGGGAATCATTAACACGAACACATTATTTCAAATTATATTGTTGGATAACATCACTTCTTATATTCCGTTTGCGTATTAAAAAATGTCGCCTTGACTATCAGAAGGGTGTTAATTTGCCTGTCCATATTAGATAAGTATTCTGGATTCCGTCCCTTTACCAACGTTCCGTTACAAAGGGAAATGACCACAGTATCATGATGCGAACATATGGATATGAGGAACTAGTATACATTGTGTTTTTTTATGAAGTTGAAGCCTACAAATTTAGACCGATAGTTTATTTTGCCACGCGCAATGATGCGCATACAACTGTGGGACATTGTTTAAGAGCAACACAAACAACAGCATCCACGGAAGTCAACTGGATGTGTGGGCTTTCGGTTAAGTAAATAATTTGCTGTTTGTTGGCCTTCTTGGCCCCAAAAGTTTCGATCGCCAATGCAGCTCTCTCCTTCTGTGTATTTCGTGTTAATACCAGAAGTTGGCTAAAACGGTGGCTGCACTTCGTCCGTAAATACTAGGGTAAACAAAGAACGAAGACATGTCTATAAAGTGTAATTTTTTATGTTAACAATATACATATGCAGCGCACTTGAGGACTGTTAGGTTAACATAGTAAGATGCCCATATGTGTCGTGTTCTGAGAAAACTGGGCATACTGCTGGTGCGTAAATTGTCATCCCAGATTAGCCTGTGCAGTCCGCACAGTTAACCATGCCATTCATATTTGAATTATAAGAGACTATAATGTAAGCATTCAAAAACATACAATTAAACTTATCATTAAAACTAGCATTTGCAGTGCTTTTACACTGTAAGTGCCCCTTTCTTATACTAAAACATCATGTTAAAGCACATAAAATCATGTAGATAAATATAAAGCCAGCATATTTATACTAAGATAAAATAATATAAGAGTAGCTGAGATATACCATGCAAAGAAAAGTTATATACAACAAAAAGTAAAATGTGTATGTACATCAATATAAAAACTATCTGTACAGCTTTGCATTTCTACTTTTTTAAATTAAGAAGCAGGTTTTGGCAACATCTCGAACAATTGCATTGGTGGAGAATACAAATCTAAATTTATCACAGTCAGACAGTTGACTAAAGTTGCTATCATATGCATTGGCCTTCATAAATAGGGAGTTTCGTTCACTTATATATTCGGGACAGTGTATAATAACATGTGCTTCATTTTCTATTACATTGACACAAAACGGGCATGACCTTTCCTCCACTGGCTGGTTCAAGCTCATAAAAACGTTTAATATGTCTATATGTTCTAAGTTTATTATGCCCATTGCCGGTTACACTATTTTCTCTGTCAATGGATAACTGCCAGTTGTACATGTGTCTCTTAGTTAGCTCATTTGACACTTCCCTTAGCATGATTGCCTTGCTAACCGAGCTACAGTCCCTACTGTACACGTCTACCTGTAGAGACCGAAACATGGTTGCAACAGAAAAACACCAATTTCTGCAGACAGTACTTCTGCCCTTGCACCATTTGAAAACTTTGTAATTAACTCTTGCATTATCCATGTTCATTAATCGGTGCCATTGCCGACTGACAGCCATCCATTGGCGAGTTTCGGGTTGTTGCCAGCCCATATCCCCAGAGACAGCGGCAGTGGGTGCATATTTACCAAGACCCACAAAGAATCTCATAGCTCTATTATGAACTGCGTTAATGCATGAAAACGTTTTATCTCCCCATACCGCTGCCCCATAGGCTATGACCGACCATACCATACTATCATATAATTTACTGTATACTCTATATGGCATTCCACCCATCGATTTATATTTTGCAATTAACAAACCTAGTGCTCTACTAGCACTTTGTGCAACCATTTTAACAGTAACATTAATATCTAAGTGTTCATTAAGGACTAAGCCAAGGTATTTATACTGCTCAACAAAGGATAACGTCTCATCGCCATACAAAAACTGATAATCTGTTCTAGCTTTTGCCTTTCGTCGGAAGTGTACAATGTTGCTTTTACTTATATTAACAGACATGCAATTGCTTACACACCAATCATACAATTTATTTATCATACATTGTAAATCCTGTTCATTGTCTGCAAGCAGTACCATATCATCTGCATATAGCAATATACACACTTTTTCATCCCCGACATCAACGCCCCTACCACAGGCTTTCATTTCCACGGCCAGGTCGTTGATGAAGAGGTTGAATAAGGTCGGCGAGCTTGAACATCCCTGACGTAAACCTGACGTAACGTTAAACCAGTCTGTGACGTTGCCATTGATACGAACACAGGAAGAAACTGAGGAATATAAAGACTTAAATGCATTCAATATAGGGCCATTAATACCAATGTGTTTCAGTTTATTCCATAGGATATCTCTATCAACAAAGTCATATGCCATTTTTAAATCAATAAATGCACAAAAAGTAGATTGATTCAGCCTCTTCCTGGTATCTACAAGATTGGTAAAAGAAGAGAGATGATCTACTGTACTACGTTGTTTACGAAATCCATTCTGTTCGTCGACCACCTTATCATTATCTTCGACCCATTTGTATAGACGGTTGTTTAAAACAGAGCTGTACAATTTATACATAATATTAGCAAGAGTTATGCCCCTGTATGATAAAGGATCTCTAGGGTCGGCTGTACACGCCTTAGGGATAGGGTTAATAATACCCTTTCCCCACTCGTGTGGAATCCTTCCTGTCCTAAAACACACGTTAAACAATGCGTGTAAGAAACCTATCGCTGTTCTATTGTTTAACACCTCGTATGGAATACCATCAGTACCAGCAGCCTTACCTCTGTTAGCATTTTTTACAACTTTTATGATTTCCAATATGCTTATATGTTCATTCACACTAGAATCCATTGGCACAGTATCAATATTATCGGTAACATTATTGTTTGCTGCAGAGGTAAAGCTGGCTTTATTATATAATTTCTGAAAGTCATTTTTCCATCTATTTAAAACAATTTCTTTATCTGAACATAATGAGCCATCATCCATACGAACTTCCATTGGGATCTGCTTAGTTCTACTTTGACCTACACCAACTTTTCCAATATCCCTCCAAAATGTTTGAGGGTCATTATCAAGGTTTGCTAACATATCATTCTGCGTTTTGACCCAGTGTTTCCGTTTGGCAGACTGAACAGCTCGGTCAAATCGCTTTCGACATTGGACATAATCAGACCTCAATAGAGCCCTATCCGATGCTGACTTACCGTTTAACCATTTACATTCGGATTCACAAACATAATTCCATAAGGTGGTTAGGTCATCATTCCACCATGGCTTCCCGACCCTTCGTCGCTTATTTGATTTTCCATGTTTCACATTTACCTTTCGTCTTGAAAGCTTCTCCGTCATTTCATTCCCAATGAGAGAGCAAAAGTCAGAGTATGCCCTATCTATATCACTCTGAAGTCTATAGCCTGTCTCTAACTCAGTGATGACACGACTTATTTCATCTACTTTTGCTCCCTCACCGAGAAATAAATCAGGCACAGACGAAGTGTCATACCTATATAACAATTCATGTTCTGCCTCTCTCTCGTGCACCTCCGACGCAGTTGTACCAAAACCCTCTACCGAAATATGCCATAGTAAACATGAGTGGTCGGGAAGCGATGTTGGGACGAAGCTCCTTCCAACTGCTCCGCTAGCATTAAGCATATCATTGACCCGTAAAACCTGAAAATCCTGAAACATACTGAGATCCTCATGGTTAACAATACAGTAATCAACGACCGAGGTTCCTTTACTGGACACAGACGTAAAGTCATTCGTGACGGTATTTCGACCGTTCAAAATGCACATATTGCTGTTTATAAGGAACTCAATAAGAATGTGTCCGTAATTGTTAGTCTTATAATCTATAATATTTCTTTGTACAATATCATCTACTCCAACAATAAAGTCATTTTCGGCTCCACAACGACTATTAAGATCTCCACATATAAACAGTTTACCAAGGCTCTGAAAGTTATACACTCCTGTTAGAATCGTATCGAAGAAAGCATTAACGTCAACTTGTCTGGAGGAGTTTTCTGGTGGCAAATAGCAAACACACGCAATTAAATTGTAGCAAAGACACTTATGGCTTAGTTTAAGCCAAAAAATGTCTTCACTCGAATCGTCTAAAACAGTAACATTAAAATCACGCAATACATCATCCTTCACCAGAAACCCAACCCCGCCAGATCCGTTCCGCGCCCTCATATGTACCGTACTCCTATTTCTCCCAAACCACTTGTACCCCTCGATATTAATTGTCTGATCTCCCGTAAAATGCGTTTTAATAATTCCTATAATGTCATTTTTTTTCCTAAAATGGAGGTTGATCGTACACCGTTATTTTCTGAGTTTCTATCAACACTCCACCCGTTGACATTCCAGCAACCCGCTACTACCTAACGACGCCACCGGTCGCCACTATCTTGGTTGCTAGCACGGTTGTTGTATTCCCGGACACCGCCCCGGGCATCTACCCGGGCACCGTCCGGGCACCGCCTCGGACACCGCCCCGGGCACCGCCCCGGAAACCGCCCCGTGCACCGCCCCGAGCACTACCGCGGTCGCCAAAAATGCTCATGTGTTCTCCTGTGTTCTCTGTTTTCCGCAGTCTGCGAGCGCGTTCTATCTGATCTGTCCGTTCCAGGGTTGCGCGCACTTGCTCTCTCACTGTCTCCGCGATTTCTGTTGGATGAGGGGTCCACATTTATAGCACCGCTGGTCTGATGTCGTTCGTTCGCACTGTTGCTTCTCACAATTCTACCGCCATGGAATGCAATGCACCGCGTCGACTATAGCACGCTTGTTAGCATTCCACATCCGCTCAGCGTGTGACTGGTCCGGGTGGATGTAAACATTACTCAAACTTGAATTCTGGAGCAGGCTCTTAGCTTTCAGGACTTTTTCCTCGTCTTCAATTGTCTCAAGCGTAGCGATGATGACACCTGATCTGGAATTTGTGCTTGTTTTTCGTATCGCCGAGTGCACCTGCACCCCTGAAAGTTTATATGTAATCATCATTTAAAATTGATAAAATCATAAAGCGTAAAAAAAGCAAACGCGAACGATTGATAAACCTCGAGTGTTTGTTTTGTTTTCGTTATATTTTGTAGCAGTAAATTGATATATATAAATGCATGGCATAATTCAACAACGCAGATGGACAAGTGGTTAAAGAGCATGCTTTTTAAATGAAAGGTAATGATTCGAGGTCAGGTCGAGTCATAAATAAGAGTTATTTCCATTTTTTTTTTACTGGATATCTTTAGTTCCAATGTGTACATTTATCAATTTAAAGCGTTTAATGACGAATTAATAAACAATAAAAAAAAATTGTGAACATGTCCCTTTCCTAAAAACCTCAGGATTAGTTAATAGGTTATAGGAAAAAGATGTTCAACTTTGTGAAGAA
>VMBQ01011596.1:0-22500 GCA_007657795.1 Dreissena rostriformis | reverse complement strand
TAGCAGTAGGAGTAGTAGAATAATTAATAATAGTATAAGTGTTTTCAGCACAAACAGTTGCAGCATTAGTTAAAGTAGCAATAGTAGTGTGGTATTAAAAGTAGGAGCCCTGGCACCAGCAGCATAAATAAGCAGCAGAAAACAGCATGAACTTTTATCATCACCATCCTCCAGACAATAAGCTCTAACCAAACGTTATATCAACTCCATCATACCATAAGTACGTGTACATGAGTCTTATGAAGACACCCAGTTCGCAGCAAATGCCTTGAAGGCCAACATGACATTCTCGCTACGTATAAACATGTCAAATTAACAGTACATCATTCTCATTTTACCTTGTTTGCCAGCCAGACTTTCATAAATCTCTGTCTTAATCTGAAATATAATATAGAATATAATGAGCTACAGGAAAGTCTTGATGTAACCCTTTTATTACTGGATCCCTGTATTTGTGACATTTGCTATCAAATAGCATATGCAATTAATATATTTCTATGCACAGTTGTTTAATACTTTAATTGGTAACGCATACAGAAAAAAGACTGAAAGTATATTTTTCTAATGCTATAATACAGTTTAAGCTCTTGTTTTGCTTCTTTTTTGTATCGTTTATAGGCACGTTCACACTGCCCAAAAGTATACCTTTTCACATTTTTGTAAAGACTTTTTTCATAAGTTGGATAATAAATAAAAGTATGAAATCCTAATCAAGTCATAAGGGATGTTAAAAATGATTAATAAAATGGCATTCAGGAAATGTTTATTTTATGTGTTAACATATTTAAAAACATGGATATTACCAGTATTTATTTGATTGTAGATTATATTTCTCTTTTTTATGAAAATTTTGTTCACAATCTGGGGATTTCATGACACATTCTATACAAATTCACATAAAAAGGCATTTTCACAAATTACTGGAAAAAGTACTGGTAAAAGATACTTATGGTCCATTAATACAATATCCATGAAATAAGTAATAGTCTTTGTCAAAGTTAATAAGGTCCTTCCGTGGCTTAAGTTAAATTATGTGAAAACCGTGAGTGTGTGCTAGCACTCCAACCTTATTCACTTACTAGATCCACGAAAGCTAACCGGACAAATGTTTAATTGCAGTTGCAATTTCAATCTATATAATTTTAATTCAAGCTTTCAAATGTTGGTGTAGTCCTGTGTTTTGGGTGGAAACCGGAGTACCCAAAGAAAACCCCACCTGCGGTTTGTTGAAAACCTACTTAACTCAAATGCAACGGGAATGGGGATTGAACCCGGGTCGTCTGAATGTTAAGTGGGTGTACGGACCACACACCAACAATGCATAAACCCCAAATTGGTGTATACGCTTAAGTCTTTCAACTTGACATTCTTTACACACTTACAATATCAAGTGTATACCCCCAGAAGAAGAACAGGAAAATCAAACGGATTTTTCACGGGTACTTCCTTCGTGGTTTGTTGGTTCCCGTTGTTGTTATTGTCATCGCCGGGTACCGCCCTAGTCATCTTGTTGACCACCGTCTGCCGCCAAACATTCGCCATGTCAACGTTGGCTTTGTTGATGAGGTCAACAATCACTAAAATCACAGAGGCATCATGTAGGTTAAAAGGCAATGACATTATATTGAGGAAAATCTGTGTATAGGAAAAAAGTCAATCAAATTATACAGACAGAGTGCTACCTAACCACCCCTGGCCCTACCCAAGAACCCCCTGGTACCTTGGATGGATTGTTTATGAGTGGTATACACATGTATGTTTGTTCTTATATTCAAGGATGATCCTGAACAGAATTATATGAATATATTTTAAAAGATCATATTTATTATATATACATAGGTATGTAACACAATATATGCTTCTTGCTGAAAGAATATTAAACACTGAGATTAGACTTTGTTTTTTCTATTAAACACACAAAACCATGGATGTCAACAACCAAATGTTCAAAATGACATTAAACAAATATTGAAACAAACACAATTTGAGAATGAACCTTCTTGATTCAAGAAAAATAATTATTATATTCTTTGTTTTTTTTTTTTAAATTTTCTAAATTGAACAGTCTAATATCAATACCAATATTCTCATCATGGTAAATTTTATAGGAAATTGTCCTTAAATGAATAAATATGGTACCCATCTTATTTCAATCACCATGCACAGCTGTCGTTCGTTGCTCTCACATACAACCTCTTCCTTAACAAGAAAATCCGACCAGATTCGGTAGGATGTTATTGTTTTGTTTAAGTATAACATTATGAAAAGTAGTTTAATTTTCTATTAGATTTTGATAATATAAAATAAGTGTTGGTTCAAAATAAAAAAAAATACCTAAATTAGAAAAAGTTAAAATAGTTTGACAAATTACCGTTGATACTATAAGACGCCATTATTGTACCAAGTGGCTTGGCTATAATGACGTGGTTGGTTAAAGCGGCATAGATTTTATATTATTATGCTATGACTCCGGCACTTTCTTCTTCGGCGTATACACATTGTTATCTATGCCGTTGATACTGTAAGACGCCATTATAGTATCACATGGCTCGGTAATCATCACGTGGTTGGTTATGACAGCAGGGATTTGATCCAGCTATGCTGGTTCCTGTCAAATCTCTACGCGGAGTTTGATCTTATTTCACTTGGGAGCAGCTATTAGAGAGGAATCAGTAAACAGTTACACACAAAGCCCATGAATCAATCCCATGCACGTCAAATATCAGGAATTTAACAATCTATCACGCTGCCTATTCTTCTAAATAGAAACAGAAACTTCTACAAATAGATTTGTGTACGACAGATAAGCTTTGTTACAGGGAGAATGTTATATGTTGTCTTAGGCCAAATTGGGAACGTTCACAGATGGTGTTGATTCCTTTGAGCTTTTAGAAAAACAGCGACTTATCTGTCAGCGCTTCTTAAAGAGGTCTACCAAAATAGCCTCCTGTTAAAAGATGCTGTCAACAACATGCTGGTATATGCACTTTATACTTACTATGTGGGATTAGCACAAGAGACTCAAAACAACAGTCTTAGTTTTTAACAGTGGCTGGACAGAACAATATATAAAGTACAAAGTATATAATTATAATGATGCCTGTGCTAGTTAAGTCTTGAATATAAAACAGATTTAACAGTCTACTTGGTTCATAATCACCAGGAATTCTTCATGCACGAAACCCGGACAAGGCCATGACCGCCTAAGCAAAAATGGTTAAATGTAATATACAAACTATCATACTTCAGAATCCTTATAAGGGAAGAAATTCAGGTAAATATCCACTAGTTTTGTATTTAAGAAAATTGACTATTTGCCTATATAAAAAACTGTCTCTTCAACCAAAAAATACGCTTTTTTAACATTCAAACTGCAAAAATCTGTTTTCAGTCTGTACCGACGTTTCTTTACCATACACTAAAACCATAAGATTCAATTTTTGCAAAGCTTTTTAATGATCTAGCAACACCAAAGGCACTTAAACAAAGACAAGGAGAAGAAAGATGGCAAATAAATAGTTACATTGATTGGATTTAAGATCAGCATTTATCAAATGGCAGTGTCATACAATTTAAGTCCGATTGGATTTAATAGAGGATATGTGTTGGAATCTGTGGAATCTCGATTGTATTTCACGAGTGATCATACACAATATTTTTTCACGAGTTGCGCAATTACTATAAGTGTGCATGAAAGTATGGGAGAATAATGCACATTTCAGTTATACTCAAACGTTTTTCAGTTAAACTCAAAGATATTTGGCTATTTACATGTACATAATGGTAGAACAAAACTATGCATACATATTTGACATCCTGATGGTATGCATGTTTATACATGAAAGAGTTATTTAGCTGTGTAGTCACATTATTCTTCGTGATGTTTAAGGGGCTTGTTCATATATTTTTATATTGTTGAAAACTATTATTATATAAATTTGCTTACAAAACTGTAATATTTGGAACTGTTTTAAACAATTATAGTAACAAGGAAAAACACATAAAATGTAACTGCCCTCGAAAGCGATTCCGGGCCCTCTAGAATCAAAAGCTAACAATATATCTGGCAGGCCATAGCATCTTTATGGCAGCCCAAACCAAATGTCAGTAATACATAGTTTTGCTAAACTATCGATCAAATAATAATACAAACGCTTTAAAATTTCTTCCATTTTGATTGATGATTATCAATAAACAAACATATTTGTTACATATTTCTTTATCAGGAATATTATTTTGCTTGTTTAAATATAATGCATACATTGTTTTCTGAATCTATGACAATTTGCCAAACCGTTAACATTTGCCTTTAAAAGCTCTTCATTGACTTACATTCCTTGTACAGGAATGTGAGTACCTTTTAACATATTATTTTGATCACCCACATTTCTTAGAGTTGATCATTTTTTTTTCAAAGATAACTGGCTGAATATGAAGGAAAACTTCTTCAACATTGAACGAAGAAAACAATAATCGTATATAAATATATTGATGTACCGGGCATTCAGTTCAAGTCAATAATTACATAATATACATGTGTGGTCTAAGGATGCCTTTATTTGGCAGTAAACGCTAACAACATTCTGCCAGTGACATTTTTCCATTCAATAGACGTTCGGACAAATCAAACAACATAATACAAGCTTCAAAACCAGATAATTCTGAGTTCTTTCCAGCAGTATTGAGTAATGCAAATAAGAGATTACATAATACTTATTTGCCTTTAATTATTGAAATCATTTACACCATTAAAGATTTAAACATCTTGAGACCATTCATTTCCTTCGTGTCAAATACACTTTAATTGAAAGATTTTAACAACAAAAAAAACATATCCAGGAATAGTTCTCTAGAAGAAAAATTTGCTCGACTTTTACTTTATAAACTCATCATACTTGATTCTAGGATAAACCAAATATAAACTTTCAGTAATTGATGAAGAGGTACTGTGTGTACTGATTCAGTCAATAGACCTCAAAATGAGACATATAAATAATCTGGCGTTTGCAACTAATTATAATTGTGTATATCTTATACATTAACAGTATATGAAAATCTTTGAGGTTTAAAAAAAAATCAAATATGTTGAATTATATATATTGGTAAATAATTATCTCAGTATTTATTTATATACGTGTATGCAAAGGTTCTTTGGTGAGGATTGTTTGTTCTCATGTACAACATTAGTTTAATGTAGAGCCATAATAAAAGTTATTTTTGTTTTACAAATTTTCTACCTATGTTTACATCTAACTTTTAAAATTTTAATAATAAATTGCTGATATTGCAAAATGGAAAGGTATTGTTGTAACAATTTATTTTTAATTGTATTGTTTGTTGCGTTATCTTACCTTTACTTTTTGTTACATACAACTGTGAGTCAAATGTCCACATTTTGTATCTGTATACTCTAAATTCTGCAGGCTAACGCAAATCGCTTTTTAATGAAACTATTCGGAAACTTACCACAAAGTTCTAATTAACACTATACAATTCTTGTTTTAGCGAACACATAGTTAAATTACATAAAAGTTTTGCAGTATACAGTATCACTTAATTTAAATCGTTTTATTTTATTTTATTTTGTTTAATGACAGCTTAATGCATAGTATAAAGTTGATTCCAAAGTACCAGGAGACGATTTTAGAACAAGATAACCAAACTCATGGTAACAAAATCAGCAACCAATAACATACATTATGTACAACCCATATTTCAAAATGGCTGATAATAGTGAGGCTACAATAACGTTTGGACGACATAAATTTGAGAAATTGCATGTTTAAATGCTTTCAATAATAACTGAGTTCTGATGGGTTGATAATGAAGTTAACACGAGTAGTTTATCGTGAAGCACCGCGTACACTACACCTCTGTTTAATGTCTTTATGGTTCAAGTGTGAGGTTGAACGCTCTATAACCGGTTTACACCCCGAGTGCTTAGTGTTGAGCGCTCTAAGGCCGTGACCCCAGCTTTATTCTAGTGTGTGTGTTTGTTGTTTTGTATTATGCCGTACTGTACTGTTTTGGCAATTGACCACTTGCCATAAATAAAGGACCATGAAGGAGTGCATAAAAGGAATACAATACTGCTGGAGCTTCTGCAGTTTCACTTCTTTATATTTATGACAAGTTAAAACAATTGTAAGAAGGTTAGGGTTGAACGGAGGATTGAACCTGCAACCCTTGTGTGCTGGCACCAGTGTATTACTACAAGACAAGAGCAGCTAACAACCAAGCTATAGTGCTTTGAAGTAGCCGACTACAATCAGATATTGGGTCTTCTACAGATTCTATTAAAATAGTAAGCTACTGCTGCCCTAGACAACCAGAATTCATGTCATGGTGCTATTTAATAGGTGCTCGCATGAGGCCCTTCTCAGAAGGTGGAGTTAAGAATAATAAACGTACTTAATGAACGATATATATTTAAAGATCCATTAAAACTCAAACTCAACGAATATTTCGTAAAAAAGCCAAAATTTCAATGCCAGATGTGGTCTGGTTACATAGATTTAACAAGATACGGATTGTTTTTTTTTGTGGTTCAATATATTCTATTATAATTCCCGGCAAGTATATCTATTCATACGACACACGAACACTAAATTGGTACATGAATATGTGTTTAATATATTGTTCCACAAAACAATTAAAAAAAGCATTTCGTTTCCTGTTAAATCTCTGTTAACAGACCACGTCTAACGTTGCAATTTGGGCTTTTACTATAAGAGACACTGATTTTGTATGGGTTAACTTTATTAACGAAATATTTTACAAAATATTCGTTCAGATTGAGTGTAAATGAGGCTTTAATTTCTTGGCACATTTTTATTTTCCAAATTGGCTGAGATATCAGTAGAAAAAATGTTCTCAACAAGTTTTAGGAAAATTTGACTTGGACTGTGACTTCTAGAATGTTAAGAAGCTTTTTCTTAAATGTGATCAAACGAATCGGCCGAGACATATTTAAGACAATTTTTCAGACCATGTCTGAGGAGGATTATATTTAAAATGTTACTTTTAGACGCTTGACTATAGCCATACAAGGGAAACTGCACATCCCCCCCATTTAGACCCTATGTTTTCCACAAACCTGAACCATTTTCAAACTTGGCTAAGATAACATAAGAACAAATGTTCCGAACAAGTCTCATGAAGATTGGACTAAAAAAAAAATGTGACTTCTACGGTGTAAAGAAGCTTTTTTATTTGACCTCACATGAAAGAGTTTTACACTCAGTCAAGGTTTCATTTGGACAAATATTCATGAATTTCACAAAGATTTAATAATAAATGTGGCCAATTGAGCGTTAACAAAGTTTCACAATAGTCAAATACGGAAAACTGCCCCGTCCCTCTGGAGACCATGTTTTTAAACGGACATGTTTCATTTTAAAATGCGGCTGTGATATCATCAGGACAAATGTTTTGACCAAGTTCCATGAATATTGGACTTAACATGTGACTTCTGGAGTGTTAGCAAGGTTCACTATAGCCATATTTGACAAACTGCCCTGCCCCTTAGTGGCTATGTTTTTCGACGAACCACAGCCATTTTAAAACTCAGCTGAGACATCTTTAAAACAAATTGTCTTACCAAGTTTCATGAAATTTGGACTATACATGTGACTCCTAGTGTTAACAAGCTTTAGTTTGACATATTAACATAGTTTCTGCTCTCACATGACCCGGTTTAGAACTAATTAGAGAAATAATTGGGACAAATGTTCTCTGTATTTGTTTACCCAACTTAAGCTCGTCTAAAGGCGGAGCGTCCAATTTTTGTATCATATAAATTGATATTGGCCAATGAGAGCTCACGCTTTAAATGAGCTTCAGTACAGCGTTAATAAATTCTAGCTTCAACTAAAAATTGCTACTGTATTTTGTGTTTAACCTTTGTCTCAATAAAAATCGTGCGAAAATTATGCTGCAAATTGTACGTCACGTCATCCGCGGAAAGCGTATGTGTATTGAGTGTTGAATAAAAACAGGTGATTTAAACATGTTTAATGGGAATACCCCCCGAATAGTCACACATGCCAAAAAGTATTTGATAATTTAGAAAAATGTCAAACGTTTGTGTTTATGAAATTCTTAAGCACTTTTATATCATGAATATACGGAATTTTCGGGTATAAATAGAGACGAAAAACAGTAATAAGTATGCAGTAATAAATAGAGTAAGGTCGATTAGGATGTATTGGGTAGTCTTTCAAGTCGGAATTATAAGTATCTATGCTAGAAAGGATTTTAAAAACGACAAATATATTATTATCAATTAATTTATAGCTGGGTTTTTTTAAGAGTCATAACACACCAAATATGTCATTCGACTCTACAAATATAAACAAGCTAACGTGTGTAGAAGGCACTCCTCCCTTATCCACCACTAACGGCCTAGAGGCGTCTGAACAAATTTCGGTGGAAATCACTGCTATATTGTGTATAGAAAAATAGAAGTTGAAATAAAAATGGCAAACAGTAGGCTATAAAACAGGAAGATGTTAAGTCTAATTTTTAGCACTTGTCCATACTTTTTTACGAAAGACAGGTTCATATATAGACCATACCATTTGCTATAGAAGACCAATACACTCATTCACACAATGCAAATACAGCGATAAGGAAATAACGATAAGGTCAGTTAGATTGATTAAATGTGTTTATTAGCTTACATAAGAGACAGAGCTTCCCAATAATTGAATTTTCCGTCAGACCTAGGCTGCAGTCTGCATACAGGAAGCTGTGTGTAATTTGATCCATTCAAAAATAGCTTGCTCTTATTTCATTTCCGATGGTCAGAGTTCGAAAAAATGAATTCTTTCAATATTGCCCGCCTGATCAGTTCTGTCTATACAACTGTAATATACTGTTATATACTTGTATACAAATATATTCAAAACATGGAACTTGTGATTAGAACAAAAAAATATACTATTAATGCAACTTTGGTGCAGGTATATCGAAAAGTGTACATTTCTGATAATGCAATAATGAAAGAGAACAAAAGTTTGAGATTTAAAGCTTATCCCACGAAGGCAACTAATATTTGTTCACATTCATGAATAAAGAATGTATGAGGTGGAAAAAAATCATTACGTTTGAGCTTGAATTGAAAGTTTTACCTTTGACCAACACGCATTGTGGTTGTATTATTGTGTATCATTTCATGGGGCATTATTATTTTAACGAATACGGAAATCCTTGAAGTCATTTAGAATTTATGACGTAGAAATTAAATCTTTGATCTCTGACCGTGAATTGTGACAATGACCTTTGACCAAAGAAGTGACACATTATCTGATCATGCAGAATAATATCCAAAGTTATATAGGAATTCATACAGGAATTAACACATTCCGCGGCGGATACAAAAATCCTTGGCATTTAACCTTGAATTGTTACCTTGACCTAAGACACTGGCGCATAGAATTGTACTCAACTTGTCTGGATGAGTGGATGATGTATGTGTAATATACATGTATGTATTAATCAATAAATACATTATAAGGTTACAGAGTTGAAACAATAATCTTTGTTCTATCACCTTAAGTGACCTTGACCGTATACAGAGGGGCATGGCAGATGTATGTGACACATCATCTAGTCATGACAAAAAAGATGTGGATTTTACATTGTGAAGTAATATCAGAATCAACCTATTTATTAAACTGGTGCATGGCACAAACAAATCCGAGTATACAGTCCAATAATTCAATCAATGAAGACATACGGTGCAACTACTTTTATGCCTTCTTTGGAAGCATACAACACATTTTTATGTAACCATTTTAATGAAAGGGAGAACCTCAAAACACAAAGAAATTATTGAATTTACAAGAGTAAACGCTTTAGCTCAGCGATCGTGATCTGTCCACGTGCATTAACCAAAATACTTCGGTCTCATTGCAAGCTCCGTCCGGTGTCCGTCAATCATCGTGCGGAGGCCCTCCGGCAATCAGACGGTCGCCGGCCAATGTATATGTCCCTGAGAAATACCTTGACTTTTACCGATACACGTACACTGAATCCGATGTCTAACGATCGACGGGCGATAACCGTGCGTTGATCGTCTGATCTTGTCTCGATCTCAACTCGATTCCTTCCCGGGATCCGATGTCGGTTAAAATTTTAAGTGAGACTTAAAAATAATCCGGACGCCGCCGGATGATACAAAATGACCCGGTGTCCGTGAAAACATTGGCCGGGCGCCAGCCCGATGAGCGGACAAATTTGTCGTCCGCTGATCGGACGCTGATCGGTCTCCATTTGTGACGGAGGTATAAGCGATATTGTTTATTTTATAGATCCACGTCATTGACGAAAAACTACGCAAACAAAATTGTATGAAGTTTTACTGATTTCGCACAGAATGTTTAGATCAACAATAATCTGGAGAATACACGGATCGTTAAAGGGACTTGTTTAAAGAGTTTCGTTGTTTCTTTAATTAAAGAACAAAGGAGCGAGATAGATGCCCTGAAATAAACTCAGCATACCACAGAGTGCAACCACACAACCACTCTAGAACAATACAAGCAAAGAAATAGCATCCGAATGTCTTGCCTATCTAACGAATCCGGCCAATAAACTTCGATGGCCGTAACCGACGAAACGGTTTTGCTGTTAAATCAAATGCTGGTACACAACTCGAAAAATCGGGATAATGAAACGTGCTAAACTTTTGAATAGTTCTGGCATAAACGAAGACCAAACACAGATCAATTCAGAAGTTCTAGCATCATTGCGCATAAAAGAACCAGCCTTGGTGGAGAAGGCCCGATACCCAGAAGGAAAACAGTTCTTACGTTAACACGGAGAACAGCGCAACGAACTTGTGTATTTTGACTAATACAAAAAATACAAAACAAACAGCAAAGTCATGGCTAAACATTAACCAGGTGACAACCAGAACAACGTACGCCCGAAAAGTGTCAGCTGGAAGCAACTCAACAACGGTCAACAGAACATAAACCATTAAACGGTGGCAATAAGCTCTGGTCCCGGATATGGCACCCTGTTCTTTGTATAATCCAATGTGTATGCCCCTAAATAACTGTTGTTTTTGCAACTTATACATTTTACTATGTTTTGTTTCTATTAAATGTAATTTTCAAAACACACACAAACCCACACACACACACGCACGCACCGACTGACACCAACGCACGCTAGCAAGCACGAAAGCACGCAAGCACGCTCACACACAAACACTCGCACGCATCAACACACACACACGCACGCATGAAACATTCACACACATACACATTAATACATCTCGGCTAAATTTTTTAGAATGGTCAATATTACTTTTTTGATTCAACCGGTTTGTTTTTCGAGATGCTCCAATTATCACATATTATTATTCACATTACATTTAAGTGTAAATACAAATTAACCGCATGGCGCCACAATGTATGTATTATAGCAANACGGAATCCGGAGAGTGCCATCTATGATCTCCCCCTTCTTTCATCAAGGGCGACACACGATACACGATATTTTGCGCGACAGTCGCGGCGACGCACGATATTTTGCGCGACAGTCGTGGCGACGCACGATTTTTTGAGCGACAGCACACATTTGGGAGATTAAATAAAGCATTGATCAGAAATTGACAGGCCGCAGTACTTCAGGAGCAAATGTGTTTAAGCAAGATTGTATCCGCCGGTCTAAAGGGCTCAATACGACTTAGGAAACACAAACATGATAATGATATATCACATAAATGTATTGGATATAATTGGGGGTGTATTACATTTTAAATGTTAATTAATACTCTCCTCGATTTAGTATGATACACTGTGACAGCTTATGTATTTCGTATTACTCTTGTAAATCAAATATTACTATAATAAGAAAGATGGTATAAACATTAAGTGACAAACTCCTTATTGTTTAAATTCCGCTTCTTATCATAACATGATTCGTTTCGCATTTGTTTCATACTTTATACACGAAAAAACTGAAAAGTTATTTGTTTCATCGATTTGTTATAACAAATCAAACGCTACAAGAATGTTACGCGCTTTATCAGATAGTCACTTGTTTATGAACGATATGCTTTAACATATCACTGTATAACAATCCATGGATTATTAAAGAACATAAGAGGTTTGGTTGTTCGATTTAATACCGATAATTGTAGAAAATCGTTCATTTAAATTGTACACTTAACAATGTCTATATAATTTAGTTTTTTAGTGCATTAATTGATTCTAAAACCTCATTAATTCATTACAATGAAGTTTATAAAGCAGTGCACAGTTTTGGTTACAGAAAGGAAAGCTCAAAATGGATCCCACGAATTTCAAAGTGCTGCAAACATCGTTTTCCAAACTTGTGAACGAAATAAAACTTCAGTCGTAAGTTATTTAATAAAGTGCATATGAATAAAAAGCTTAATTCGTTAAAATGTCTTTACTTTCGTGATTGTAACATAAATCAATACAAACTATGTAACACATTCAAACTATGAAATGAATCACACCGTTATGTATACAAAAAGACCGTATTACTCGATGAACATAACTTTTATTCTGGTTTGGTAATGATACTTTTATGATATTGCAATTATGTGCAATACACAGTTTGTATTGACTGTTAAACAGTGAGAACACGTTTGTGTAACATTCTTAAAGAAAAGAACATACACGATTTATAAAAATAATTTGTGTATACAAGTTCGTCGTTTGAATATGTGTTGTTTGTTTACGTTTCATGGCACACTTTCGGCAGGATTGGCCCGAACATTTCAGCCGTATGGCCAATCCCCCGAAGGTGTGCCTATACGGGCTGATAGTACACCAAAGCCGGTATGCAAACCATATATTACATACCTCAAACACGTAACCACTGCATAATTTAACACTGTTTGTGTGAGGTTTTGTATTGAATGCTTGTAAATTTTATTTCTATTTCAACGCCAAAATTACGTTACCAAATGTGACGTCGTCGTTGCCGGTAGCCGTTATACAAAATAACGAATGCAAGTATTACACGTACACAACCTGGAACGCGTATTTGTTACATACTATGGACATTTGTTGGTTTTTAATTTAACAGGTATGGATTATGTGAATATTGAATTATCATTTGTCTTTTCAATCTTATCCATTAAACCATATTTTGCTTTAGTTTTAACCGTTCGAACCGCAGCAGAAATTTTGTGGTTGCAAATAAGGTTCATTAACGCCGTCGCGTAAAATCGATCATGTGCTATTAACCGACCTGTATTTGGCTAATAACGACGTATGAATGCAAGATGGACACACCGTTTATACGCCCGGTCTTTTTAAATCCACTTCAGAAACATATTGGTAATTATTGGTTTCCCATTTATTGTACGTTATGTAGTTATATGTAATTTACTTTTTATCTATAACATATAAAAGGCTTTATAGTAAAAACTATGATTGCTAAATTCGTGGCTCAACGGAAATACGTATGCTGTTACGATGAATACGCTAAAAATAGTTTGTTTCGATAACCAATCTCAACCGCAGCAGACAAGTATAGGTACGAACATATGTAAATAGCTTTTTTATCATAATCAAACATCCTTAAGGGATACTCATAGATAAATCCGCTATTATTAAATATCCAATAGATGAATCTGTCAACCCCGTACCCCGCACCCCGCATAACGACTTTTTATAAAATTACACGATACTCAAGATATATGGGCTGCTTTATATCAGTGTGTATGCGTACGGATGTTTCGGTTTATCTAACTCATATGGCAATTGACCTATATTGCATGCGATAATAACATTTATATTGAAGAAAAAGGATGACAATACACTTGTCTTTGGGGGAGATCTAAAGAACGCTCCCACAATGGGGATCGAACCCGGGACCTCCCGGTCGATAGGCGGACACCATATCCATTGCAACACGGCGAAGTAAAATAATGACGAGCGTTTTATATTTCTTTTGATCATCTGCACCTACTTTCCACTTAAAATTAATATGTTTCAAAGGAACCACCTACGTGACCAAGTTCTGTCTGTGCAAAAACAATACCAAACCGTTCTTATGGCTGTCAAAACCAACCCAACAAATAAACACCTGGAGGAAATACAGTTGAAGTGGTACGTATATGTATATTATATGTTTTGTTGGAGTAATGTCAACATAATTATGTATACGAAACTTATTTTTCGTTAAGCTATTTTGTATTTAAATAATTGTGAATATGGCTTATTTTTAAGGGCACCGATTCAAACTGATTTGGAACATTTGGTAAAGCAACATAATGCGCTTGAACGTCTCAACCAAGAACAATTGCAATATTTAACGTATGTACAACTTATTCAAAAACTAAATATAATATAATCGTAGCATATACATGAAACGATCTTACATCCACACATTTTCAGTGACTTGTCAACTAGACTAGTAACATTTCATTTGTATTAAATAAACGTCGACGATTGCTCTCCGAAAGGCAATGTCTTGTGCAATAATGACCATCATTCATTCATACTCCAAATTGATTACTAATTGTCCCGTAGTCACTGTTCTAACATTATTCTATTAAAGAAGACAAGTCTCTCAATAATTTCTAAGTGCTGTTTATTCTTTTTCTTAAGTACAAGTGATTCGTAACTATTTTTACTAGCAGAGTGTTCTATAGATCCGAGGTGCAGAATCAATCTTACAGCGCGGGGGCCAAATGGCCCCGCTGCAGAACAAAGATCGACTTCTCTAGTCACTTGCTAAAGGTGGACTGTCGATTGATCTCTTACAACAAACACACAACATTTTATATCATCCAAATAAACATCTAATTTAGATATCTCTTATTCCATTATCACGTTTGACCAGTGGATAATAACCATTGAGAATAGGAGAATAGGAGACCTTATTTCATTAGCATACTTGATCATATAACCAGGTGTTCTCTTATGGCCAAAACAGTAGAAGTGTGAGACCTAACACTCCTATAACCCATTACGTAAACCCCGATACCCTTAGGGTATACATTCAATCTGAACTTGCATTTGCTATGCAGACTGGAAGATTGGATATTTCAATTATTTAAATTTCATTATATACCATATCTGAATTGGGGCTTGTTATATACGAGCCGAATTGTTAATCAATGACTAAAGACAAATCAACCTATGTTCCCGATAATTGAATTACATTGGGGAAATGAAACCATACCTCCATAATCAATTTTCCAAATTTCATTACGTCCTACCCGAAGATTCTATTTCCTAAATTAGTTTGTTTATACAACAATAACACAACAACATCAACACAATAATGTACAATGAGATAAAATTATATATATACTATTACGTTCATTCATATGTCCTTTTATATATATTACAATGTACAATTATAATGTACTACGTTACACAACCTTCCTTCTCAATTTGATTAATTTATACTTCATGGTGTAAATTAATCACTTAAATTTAACTATTGAACTACGAAGTACATGGACAAATTGTTGATATAAATACATGCATGATAAACAAGTTGCGGATATAATAAGATTTTGACAAATGTCTCTGCTGAAATACATAACATTAGTTATTGTTATATAATGTAAATGTCAATCGGGATATAGTGGAGCACATCATCTGTGGATCGTTGGACATCAGTACATCATCTGTGGATCGTTGGACATCAGTACATCTGTTGTCGTCCATGTAGTATTGAAGTTGCGGCTCGCGGCGAATACACTATCGCTTGAAGTCGGGCCGGTTACTGCCGTCGCGAAGATTAAGATCGATCCGTCTCCAAGTCGTGCAGGAGAATCAGGTCTCTCCCTGTTGCTGTGAGGATTTAAGATAAGCCGATCGTCAGGTCGTCCTTGGCGATTTGCGTGTGTTTGGTGTTTCCGATCTGATTTCCGATGTTCATCTTGTGTCATCTGTTTTCGTTTCCGTTTCATCATTGTTGTTGTTTGTGTTGTTGTTTGTACTTTTGTTGTCGGTTCCAGCGTCTTCATTTCTCTCGGGACATTAAGATCTTCTATTGGTCATAATGCTCACAAGGTATTAACTATAGCAGTTTTTCTCTTGATGTCTAAGGCCTCGGAAGTATCATTCCGAATACGTTATCTACGCATGTCAAACAGTTGAACGGCTGCATCTAACTCTATAGTGTTAAACGTCACAAGTATTTTGTCCAGTGTTGCGTCACTTGTTGTCCTTCGAAAACTTCTGGCGTTGGGTTATCTTCTAGCAAAAGGACCAAGCGTTTACTTTAAGAGTAAAAGCTATGATGTCCCCATGCTTTTGATGTTCTTTAAGTAGTGGCTTCACTCCGTTGTGGAAGGCGTTGTTTCTCGATGTCCATAATTCACGTGCGCAGTCTTGAAATATATTTCTTTCATTGCGTTGTGTTGCAACTTTAGTCCATGCAACAGTTATTCAAAATAATGGCAAACATTCAGAAATATCCCCCCTTTATGTAATCTAAAAATAGCGTCATGAAAACCTATTCGAATGTTTTAGTAAAAACAACATTAATGATATCAATTAACAGTGAAACACTACCTCAAAAAAATATATAATATCTTGATATATTGACATTTTACATACATGTACGCATCTCGGAAATTCTAGACTTGATTCGATATTATTTCATCCTAGGGTATTGAACTATAACCTACGTATTTTTGCTCGTATCTTAAAATCACAAATCTCTTGTGTACCATTATAAATGAAGAAAAAGGCAGATTTGTTTTTTATATATGCAATCCTAATGAAACACTTTATATATTTCATTTTGTGGTGAGGCAGACAGTTTTCTTTTTATATACAATCATATATACAATCCTGATAATGGTATCACTACTTTAATGTTTACATATCTCAAAATAAGATCTTGCTCCCTAATCAAACTATTCAAATAATTCTTACGCAATACGCGCTTTCTGTCCACAGCTTTATATGCTTCAATGGCACAGGATAAATTCTCTATAAATCATGAGGATGCCAAGATTTTGAACACAATCCTGGGTGCGTTATCTACACACGCTGATTGACAGCCATGCCCATAAATAAAATGCAGCGTCAGCCCACATTAATGTGCAGGTACATGCTTCAGGCGTCAGCCCACATTAATGTGCAGGTACATGCTTCAGGCGTCAGCCCACATTAAACCCCGACGTCAAAATTCACAAGATCCTTAGAACTCATTTAACAAGACCTCAAATATTTACACTAAACAAGTAATGATGATGATGATGAATATATACCTACACCATATTTACATTATTCTTTTTTTTTATCTTTTTATTGTCTGCCTCATTCATGCATTAACTCTACTTTCCTATATGCCCTCTTCTATTTCATTTATTATAATAATACTCCGAACTTATCTTAATATTCTATATTCCTAATTTCTTAATCTTGAAAATGTAAAATTCTGTGTAAATTCTTTAATTATGTGTATATTTGTGCCTTCTTTGAGTTTTTCTATTATAATAATAAATAAAACCTATAGACATATTTTCTTTATCATAATAATAAACAAAACTATATTATATATTCCTATTTCTTCGTACATTTAAATTTAATGGAAATTTACAAAAATACCAACAATTTAAAATTTATTTATTCTTATGCGGGATGAAAAATTGAAAATGAGTCCGTACATAATTTTATGTCCAAATAACACAAAAATTATATAAGATTCTTCAAATATTCTCAATTTTATGTTCACTTCTAATTTCATTATTTCTATAACTCATAAAATAATGTTAAACTCTTAATACTTTCTTCACTGTTTTGTTCTCTATTCACTGAATTTTTATAAAAATTTACCGATCAATGCAAAATTGTATTCGTTTTGATACTTGCAAAATTTCTCTGCACATATTTATTTTCTTATTATTTTTTTATTTTAATACCTATCAGTGTAAAATTATTCAAAACAATTCTTAAAAAAAATATCATGACGTCTTTTTATTTTTTTTTAAAGTCCCCATTCTTTTTGCCATAATTTTAGAATAACTAACCTGTTTCCATGTCGCGCGTTGTGTTCTTTTCTCCCGTGATAATTAATAATCCGTATAGTGGTTTTTTTCTTTAACTTCTCGGTTCGTATCCTGGCACTGCGCACCATTTTATTATGTGTCCCGTAGTCACTGTTCTAACATTATTCTATTAAAGAAGACAAGTCTCTGAATAATTTCTAAGTGCTGTTTATTCTTTTTCTTAAGTACAAGTGATTCGTAACTATTTTGACTAACAGAGTGTTCTATAGATCCGAGGTGCAGAATGAATCTTACAACAAACACACAACATTTTATTCTCATCCAAATAAACATAAAATTTAGATATCTCTTATTCCATCTTTTGGTTGGTTTACTCTTCTCTTCGGACGATTTTCTAAACCCACCCCTTCAAATAACCCTTATTGATTGGATGGATCGCTCATGCCTGTACCACATGTCACAACAGAAAAGTGCAATATACAATTATCACGTTTGACCAATACATTCGTGATGGACATGTGTGGATAATAACCATTGTGAATAGGAGAATAGGAGACCTTATTTCATTAGCATACTTGATCATATAACCAGGTGTTCTCTTATGGACAAACCACAGTAGTAGTGTGAGACCTAACACTCCTATAACCCATTACGTAAACCCCGATACCCTTAGGGTATACATTCAATCTGAACTTGCATTTGCTATGCAGACTGGAAGATTGGATATTTCAATTATTTAAATTTCATTATATACCATATCTGAATTGGGGCTTGTTATATACGAGCCGAATTGTTAATCAATGACTAAAGACAAATCAACCTATGTTCCCGATAATTGAATTACATTGGGGAAATGAAACCATACCTCCATAATCAATTTTCCAAATTTCATTACGTTCTACCCGAAGATTCTATTTCCTAAATTAGTTTGTTTATACAACAATAACACAATAATGTACAATGGGATAAAATTATATATATACTATTACGTACATTCATATATATTACAATGTACAATGATAATGTACTATGTTACACAATAAATTAAATCATAAATTGTTATGATTCTATGGAATTGTTTGACCAGTTGTTTTTCGGTACACTGTTTACATTAAAGGGAGACTGTACGATTTTCATATGTGTTAAATTGTAATATATTGATAAAAATATGTTACAATAACACAAAATAGACAAGACAAATTATGCATTGAAGACGAATTTTATAAAATGCAGCAAAGACAAGTTAGCACTGGTAAAAGCCGATGCCGACACTTTTACTCGTATTTGCTAGGAAACAAAATTGTGTCTTTGTGTCGTATGAACGAATCTGCACTAAAACTAAATTAAGACACATTGTACATGCATTATATATATGCTGACGAATTCGGCTGGAAGCCTTTTTCGATTTCAGAATTAAATATCTGGCTTATTTCGCATTTTCGACCTATGTTCTTCTTAACATTTATTTTAATTTATATTGAAATATATGTATAACAATTTTTTTCACATTTTATATAAATTCATAAATATTTGACAAAATCGTACAGTCTCCCTTTAACAACAGGCTACGGGCTTCACGGGAAACTAATACAGCACGAACATGATTGTTTTCTCGTTCTGTTTTATCGTGTAATTATTAAATAACAGTTCATGTTTTTTTAGAAAAAGAACAGTCTTTAATATACAATAAATACCTGTATGTAGAAGCAAGATTAATGTAATATAATTTATAAAACCACTGTTTGATTTCTTTCTTCAATGAGCTATACCTTTGCCACGGTTACAAAGAAGTTAACATTGTGTGGCACAAATTTTTACCTGAAATAGTCTCAAATCAAAACATTTTGCGCAAATGAACGGTATGCCTACTTTTAAGATACATATCTGACTGAATGAATATATATTTATATTGAACATTGGATTTCGCTCACAAACACTGGTACAATACTTATAAAAAATCGTTCGATCGTTAGAAAAGTCATGCCTTTTTGTTTTAATATGCATACGTAGTATTGTTTACAACACATATACATGTGTATTCTAAATGTGCCCAAATGTTTTTGAAGGGTCGTTCATCAAAAGGAAAAAGAGGCTGAAATTTCTAAAGCTGTAGCTGAAGCTGAAATTCGAGGACAGGAGTAAGGTTTATTTAGAAATTGTCAACACATTTTGTAAGATGTGTAGTGACAATTGTCGTGTAAACGAAAGAAATGGCGTCATATATATTTCACGACATATCATTTTGCTTCTTAATAATAATATAACGCAATCGATATTTGTATTAATATAATATAACAAAAATCGTATGATCAGTTGTAATTTTAAGAGATTGTTACTTGTTCTAATGCAGATATAGATAACATTATTTAAGTTTATTTAAACTTCGCATTGAATCAAGTACGTAAATGTTAATCTCCGAGGTAAATGTTGTAAATTAAAACCTTTGTTATTAGTGTGTTTTCTCTAAAACTCGATACTATGCGCATTTAAAATGGCAATCAGTCATCCGCATCATATAATAATCGCAAAAAAATATTATTCAGCAACGTAGACTATATAGAGGATATTTGTTGGATTCGATGGAAAATCAATTTTATTTCACGAGTGATCATAGAAAGTATATTCATTCTATGATCAAGAGTGAAATAAAATCGGTATTTCACCCATTCCAACACATTTTCTTTTTATTTTAAAGTTTTTTTCACCGTTTATTTACAATATAAAAGAGTTTAAATGGAGAATTGCGCTGGAATAATGACGTCATTTCGTCAAACATTGACGTTCTTTCACAGTTAAACAGTGAAAACATATCGATAGTTTTCGCTGTTTGAAACAGTTAAATATCAGTTTTAATTCACTGATATTTCTCTATAAACGACCGGAAGGCATAAGATAACACGCCGTTACCAGCTTACTCACGTCATAAACGTTTTAAATATAAAAGGAATATAAAAATTGCATATTGCAGATTTTCAGCTATTAATTTATGAAATGTATGTTCATTTTGTAATTACTATTTAATGAAGCATACACAAAACGACACTCGATTATCGTCATTTTAATGATGTTCACAGAATATATGTTCAAAATCTGGATTATCTAGATTGCAAAACAAAACATTTGGACTAATTATTCGTTAGAATCTTAAATTCTTGGCTTGGTGTAACCACGAAATCAACGAAATTAATATTGATTTCACAGTAATTCAATGGTTGGGAAGTAGGCAACTACATAACCAGTATTTTCTTAGTATCATTGTATAAACATGCTATTTCACGTTGTAACCAACTTCCCTACCATGAATTAATTTGATCTAGCAAGGGAAAATCCTCTAAAAAGACATTTGTCTTCTTAAAATAGCGGACTGGCTTGCGTAAAGCACGGGCCGGTATTTAATTAGCATGTGAATACTTGTAATATTGTGGATGCGATGTGAGATTGTTTAATTTCACTTCATCTAAAATGTTAAACACCTTCCTTGTAAGTGACAGGTGGAGACAGGACGTATTGTAATTCGCCGGAATGTACTTATGTTAATCTATGAATCTAGGCTGAACAGACAATTTTCAATACGAATAATACGTTTACTATAATTAGTATTTAGAATAACTATACCTTAATTCACATATCTAGCATAGAATATGTGTTAACTTTTTTCTCGTCAATATCAATAAGAATGCTAATTGGCCTCACAATTCACGAATCAATAATGTTAATGAACATAAGATTTATGTCATTTTCACAGAAGACAATTTGGGGTTGACTATTATTTAAATAATCCCTGTGCAGATAATTTATAATGGGTTAAAAAACAACAACGGTGGTTTATGTTGTCAGAATAATCAAGTGTCCAAGAAGTCTCTTAGTAGAAAGCGAGATTAAGAGGTCGGTGAAGACGCAAAAACATATCTTTGTCTTGATCTTTTAGATTTAGGGAAAAAACTATTTATGTCAACGCAGATTGCTTTTTTTAAAGATATTTTTGTTTTAAAATATAAAACTATTTTCATATTTAAACAACTTAGATTTTTTTAATAATGCACTGGTTTAGATCAAGTATATAGACTAAGTGTAAAACTCGTACATAAACAAATCAAATCTTTTTTCAGGAATGATTATGATTCATCGCCATGACACTTGGTCAGCCGTTTGCGTGAAAGTCTTCACATTCTACATCCGCATTTCAATATCCCCATTGCTATATGCTTTCATTTTCGACTAAACAAATTATATCTTTCTATTCAGAGAAGTTATTAAACGTGTTCAAGAGGTAAAGGACATGAAGAAACAATGTGAAAAAAACGAAATAACGTTAGTAAATGAGATTGACCACTAAATAGAGCGGAATAAAGAGGCCGAAGAGAAAATAAAGATCTTAAAGTAAGTACATGTATACATTAGTGATGCAAGAGGTAAACCGGTTAACCGGTTAACATACCGAAACTACTAGTTAACCGGTTACATTTTGGGAAAAGGTTTACATGATAAAAAAATATATCATGCTTTTTTCATGGACTAATTCGTACAAGTTT
>VMBQ01011595.1:9004-21074 GCA_007657795.1 Dreissena rostriformis | reverse complement strand
TTAGCGGCCGACTAAACTTAGACAGCATGTTTTGCAAATCAATATGTGCTTAGCTTGTTTAAGTACGCTAAGGACAGTAACTCACTTTGCTAGGAACGATTACCGCTGCCTGTCTGCACTGCAGACGACGAATGCTAAGGAGCGTCTACTCTACTACTTCAGTGTTTATTTACCAGCTTGTAAGACGACATTAGCCAGTCTAGTGTTTACAGTTTATCATTGAAATCTGTTCATATTGGCTGCTTTCAGGGAAAACTGTGCTTAAAGCATGTCAAATAAGATTAACCTGTGCACAATGATTAGCCTGTGCAATGCACACAAGCTAATCAAGGACGACAACAGCGAACAACTTCAGTGCCTTTTGCGCTTTGATATAAACAGTGTTCAAAATTTGTTATTTAGCAAACATTTACCTCAAGCAGTTGCACAAGTTTCGCAAATAGTACCCCTCAGCTCCTTCGTTATGAAAAGTTCCAGTTCGTACTGGGCACAGGTGGCATGAAAACACAAATTGCACTGAGGGCATCGAAGGTATATCCTGAAAAGTTGCATATATTTACAGTGACACTAGCCCCTGTAAAATGAACCATACATGAATGATAATTACTACCATTCTAACACATGAAAAATTATTATATTACAACTCTTTATATTGAATTAAATATATACTTGTAACAATGATAACAAATAGAATTACATGTAAACAATCACATCAATAATATAGTATTTGCAATAACACAATCCATTGGGAACGTAGTAATGTTTCCTGTTTTAATTAGCAGCAAGTTCTGACATTTATTCACAGATTCAATAATAACCACCGATGATTTTTGTTGGAATAATCTATCATTTTACATAAGCGTAAGAACATTGTAGACTATACCACACTGTTTTCTTTATGTACAATACTGGAAAACATAACATAATATTGGCAATTCCAGTAAAAAAGTTTGATATGTATCTATGAATCTACTAATTATCTTTCCTTATATGGCAGGCTAATACTTATTACTACAGCACCAATACCTGTAATCCCCGTCAATGAATATTTCACTCTTATTGGAATTCGCTTGCGCCTCCAAAGAAGCAAGTGAATGCCTTGGTGCTTTCTTATGACAGATGTAGCAGGTCCACTTTATTTGAATGGTATCAGCATCCATCTGTAAAGATGTACAGTTTTCTAGTTCTAGATTATTTATTTCAAATGAGACTGAGCCAACTCTACCTGAGATAGTCTAATAGGCTGAGTACTATAAAAAATCTCATCTGAATTCTAGTTATTCACAGAATTAACACCAAAATACACAGATTTATAGAGTAGATGTCATAAGATACAATAAAATACAAATTTTATTTACAGTTGCTTCATTTGTGATGCTTGAATTTCATTTACATGGTTCAGCCTGTCCAGCCTCGAGACTACAACCTTTTTTTTTAATATTATGTATGACATCTTGAGGTTTACTTTTGTTGCTAACAAGAGTAGCATAGGTTTGTATCGGACACATGGGTTTTTTCGGACGACGCAAGAAACGCCTTAATACACGTATGGATTGGCTGTTTTAAATTCTATTGATAGCTGTTTACCTCATAAACAAAAACAGTATTTGCGATTTGTAAAAGGTTGTTTGATTTGTTTACAAAAAGAATTCACAATATTGATTGGAAGAGATGAATTTTCTGAGAGTGGCGTCCCTTCCGTGACCTGTTAAAAAACATTGTGGCGCGAAAATCAAATGGTCAAGTTTAAAGACATCTGATTAGTCAGAATGATGAATTGCATATATAGAGTAAAGTGTATTTAACTTGTGGTGCGTTTTGTTGTTTTTGGAACTAAATTAAATATTGTAATAGTAAAGAAAATTGGATAAATCGTCATAAATGTACAAAAATAAAAGTGTCCGAATATCCCCTGGTGTAATTTTATTAAAGTTTGGTCACCGGGTATTATCGGACACACATTCCATATTGATCAACCTGAAGTGTACGAAAAGATTTATGGTCCGCATGTTTTATCGGAAGGGTCGTCCCCCACTCCCCCACACACTCTACTTTCTTTGGTACTCAGTAGCAGCTATTTAATTCAATACATGAAAATACGTTTTGCGGTCTGTGCGATCAATTCCTTGAAAAAATAGTTGTCCGATAAACCCCTTATTGATGTCTGATACAAGCCGGGAAGTGTCCGATCCAACCCTAGTGCACAGACACATATTAAAACGTAAATTGTTCGTTTAATGTCTCGGTTAGTATCGGACAAGTTATTGTACTTACTCTGACAATGATGGTTTTACAGTAAAAAGAAAAGCTATCCGAAATAAACCGTGATGTCACTACAAAACACGGCAATTTTCCTGAGGGTGTCCGATACAAGCCCAGGTTACTCTATACTATTCACCTGAGTCAAAATAATTAGACGTAATCTACCGATGTAAATCGACCTCATATTTATAGTAGTACTATTCACCTAGGCATCTGCATCATAGGTAGATTCTATGTGATTTGTTATAATAAAGAATATTTCTTTCAAGTGTACATTTGAGTTCTTCTAAAACCTTATTTCTAACGCTTTGTGTTCAGAAACAGGATACTGATACATGTGTAGATGCTTTACATAAAGTTTAACACATTAATCCAGTTGAATGGGCATTTTCTCACAAAATATTTATTTATATTACATATATTAATTTAATGTAGCATAACAGAATCGATAAACACATCTGGACAACTTCATCTGTCTCTGATTGCACGACATATAAACAAAATTTTAACAAATGTAGAATCAGCTTTCACACGTGTTACCTTTTGTCGCCATCTTTGTTCCAGAGGAATGGTCGCTTTTGCCTGGTTCATCCAATGAGACCAGATGACGTCACTTTCGTCGAACCAAAGTCAATTCGGTCACAGTTTAGTCAGACCATAGACACAATGGTTTACGATCGAAGTCGGCCATGCATGGACGCCATTGAATTCATTTTACGTCATGCATGAACGAATGTTGGTGAGTGTAATAATTTTATGTTATGTCCATAAATTGGACCGTGTAGTACAATGAGAAGTTCATCAAGAACCACTATTGCGGTTAGCGGCGGGATATAACCGTGGTACGACAATGCGGCAGCGGTTATAACTGTTATTACTTGTTTTCTGGTAAAATTCACTCAAGAAGAGGATACTTATCGTTGAGGTATAAAACTATACAAATTAATTTCGGAGATACTATTTTAAGCAATGTGTGATAAAAAGTCAACAAAAAAGAAATGTTATATGTAAAGAGATGTTAGTTAATAGCTTAGTTCTTAAGATCCCGATAGTTCTTTTACACTTTGCACATACAAAATAAAGTATCTGCCATTTACCAAAGCATCAGCATAACGTTAACATATTGACTTGTGTTTTCCGACTTAATAACTGAATTATTACAATTAAAGGCACCTCTTTTAGTTAGAGTCGTACATTCTGGTATGTCTTTGTGTGCGAATCAAGTGTTATTGAAAAAATGCTGCATTTTTTAATTATTATTTGATAACGTTTTTCGTTCTGCAGTTTTAATAGAAACAGAGTGTACTCAAACATCTTTACACGCTTTTGTCAATTCTTTATCATAATGTGTATCTAACGATAATGCTTACAGCCACTCCAAACATTGTTATCATTCCCAGTTGCCATTAATTAACACATTTACTAAGTGTGCAAACATGTTTTTTTAAATATTGTTTCATGTTTAACTTGCACAGAAAGCTTGAGTTAAAAATGGATGTTTGATGTTAATATAAATAGACTTGACTAGACTAAATATAACTTTATGTGAATTTGGGAATAATATTAAGCGCTTCATAAGGAATCCATGCGGAGCTTATGTTTAATTATATTGTAGTCCTCACACTGTAACTTTGTGTACAAAATACCACTAACAAAAATGGCTGACATCTTCATTATTGATTACATAAACATTATGATGTAACACAAATGTTTCGTTGCCGTGGAAACCCTTTGCCTGCCAAATGCCACATAAAGGACAAACAACAACATCAATCCTGGTACAACTCAATTAGTACAATTCCAACGTAAATAATGTCTAATGAAGAACGGTGTTAGATTTCATTCATTACTTTGCGTTTTACAGTCCGTGAATACGCGCGTTTGTGTCAAGCTAAGATTAGTTTATATTATTTAAAATATCACGACTGGTATATAAACATTACTTAAAGAAAAGTTTTTTTTTTTTACTTTATTTATTTATTTATTTTTACTGGGTATGTCTACCAGGTAACCACCAGTTAACTATAAATAACGCAAGTAGATTGATCATCATCGTCACATGTCAAGTAATGTTATATACCAGTCGTGATATTTTAATCAATATAAACTAATAATTGTAAAAAAATACGGTATTTTAAAACTTTTCTTTTTTCGTCATTTGTGGTTTACAGTCCCTGTAAGTCAATAACTTGTATGGAAATAACGGATCTTGTGGTAGAGATCTAGTATTAAGAGTGTCTCTTCTAATAATCGGCAACTATTTCGCCCCTTGAATATTATTAAATTACGTTATTTAGGATATTCCTGGACGTAATGAGATTGAATTCTATCCAACGGTTTTAAAACGTGTATGATGCGTGACAGAGCATGTAAAAACGCTTGTGCTATTCATCGCTGATATATTACATATTACGCCCAGACAGTCTGGTAAATATATAGTTATCTTGCTCAAATAAATGAGCATTAACAATCTGACTTAGGTAGCGTATCTGTTGATGGCGTAAATAAATACACGGCTTTTGTTAATCCCTGATGCCAAAATGAACATGCCCGCTGTCTGAAGAAATAATAAATAATAAATTAAACACTCATAAGAGGTAACTCGCTCAAAACGGCCAATTATTTTGCCTAAACCAATTTCGTTATCGACACATTGCGTGTCAAACGAACGAACGGGAAATAGGCGTTTATATTGTCGTCATAGGATTGCAACCAGATGCGGTAGTTTGCATTTCATCGAAAGGAACGATTAAAGAAAATGTGCTAATCATTTATACAACCAATTACAGTGTGTATAACTAACATATTCAACGAACAACGTTGCAAATGATAATAATAAGTGTCGATCAAACACAAGGACGAAACAGCAAGCATATGTTTTATCATCATTATGGGGCCATGTTAATGCATTTCAAGGGACTTGTTCACATATTTTCTTATTAATATACATTTAAATGTGTTTATATATTAAACATACATATATTATAATATGAATATTATTTTATATTTTGGCCAGTAGTAGCTTTGTACTCATCATTTATAAAAAAACAATATATGTTTTTCGAGAATTACACAAAAAAGAAACACCGAATAAAACCGTCCTGCTCTGTGTAGGTGAACATTGTGTGTGTCACGGTATGAGTTTATTATGAACTATTCGTTTTCATATATTTAAACATAAGTTTGCAAAAGTGCACTTTTTATGCCCCCGGTAGGGTGGCATATAGTGACCACACTGTCCGTCTGTCTGTCCGTCTGTCCTTCTGAAATTCCGTCACACTTTGCGTTTAGTTTTCGAAAAATGCTCATAACTTCTATGTCCCTTGAGATATAACCTTCATATTTGGTATGCATGTGAATATGGACAAGGCCTTTCCATATGCACAAAAATTTTGACCCCTGTGACCTTTACCTTGAAGTAGGGGTCTGCGTTTAGGTTTCAAAATCTGCGTTTAGGTTTCGAAAAATGCTCATAACTTCTATGTCCCTTGAGATATAACCTTCATATTTGGTATGCATGTGTATATGGACAAGGCCTTTCCATACGCACAAAAATTTTGACCCCTGTGACCTTGACCTTGAAGTAAGGNCCCTTGGGAAGATTGAACTTTACCGGTACGCATTTGTTTACCACTAGTGCGCATGCCCGAAACACATTTAGCAGGTGCGCGTTTCGTTGCTATGAATAGGATAAACAAAAATTGACCGCCATTTTGTTTTATCGAGTCGATCGAAAAAGCGGGGGTTTGGGGGCGGCAGCCCCCGATACTAAGGAAATATAAAGGATAAAAAGGATTTATAAAAGGATTTTACTTACTTAGTCATCAAAAAGATCGAGACTGGTGTCTGCGGTTTGATAATTTTCGCTTGACACCGGCTCGAGCGGCTGCCGACTCTGACAGTTATATACGCGTGTTATTAAACGCAGGAACGTGTGAAATTTGTCCGGAACCTGCAGGTATTTTTTTCTAATCACATATTCAACCAAATAACTGTCGTATAGTTGCTTTTGGGTGCCTGATTTCGGCAAGCTTTTTTTTACAGCGTGCCAGGTGCTTTCCACAAGGTTTGTGCAGGCACCGGTTTCTGGGTTTTTAAACTCTTTGGAATGGTTAACTGTTAAATGGGTATAACCCTCTTTTTCCAATGAGCTGTAGGCTTTCCAACAGTCACTAATTATCTGAGTTCCTGGTTTTATGTATTTCTTGATAAGAGGAATTAGTGTCTGCGCGGACCTGTCTTCCACTATTTCAAAAAAGCACCGTTTTGAGTCTCTTTCAATGCCGCCAAAAACCCACACCCCCTCTACTCTCTTTCCTCTGTGGTATTTTCTTTTTCCAAACTTCGACTCGTCAATTTCTACCACACAACCCGGACCACCTATCTGCTCGCTGTCTGTTTCAAGCACGCAAAGACAAACTTCTCGGGCGAAATTTTTCCAATCCACCAGGCTGTGCTCTGAAATATCTAGTTCGCGAGCTATAAAGTCACTCGGCAGCTGGTAAACCCAATAGTAGGTAAGCTTTATGGCCTGAGCTAGGGTTAGGTGTGTGCCACTGAACCAACTACCCTCTCTGATTGATGTTTTCTTGTTACAGGCCCTGTTGGAACACCTCCACACACACTGGTCTTTGCTGTAACTTTTATCTTGAACGAGACTTACTTTTCCTGATGCACACTTACAGCAAAGTCCACTAAAATCGCCCAATAAATTTAAATTCCTTAACCAAAATATTAAACCGTCTAAATCCCTGCAAATGCTACTCAAATCGTCGTAAACAAGACATAACTACCAAAAAATACTACTTTGTTTACATTTGATAGGGTCGTTCTGCATATCATTAGACGTTAACCAATCAAATGCAACTATTTAGTCACGTTATAGGTCACATGGTACAGCGTCATCAAAATGGAATTTCATTAATAAAACGGATGTGATAAGAAGCAGGTAAGTTTTGAGGTCATTTCCAGTTAATAACTTCGTTTTATGTTATAAAACGAAGTTTTTAACACTACTTTTTCACGGGGTTTTCAAAAAAATGGTTATTTTTGCATTTAAAAGCCGACTATAAAAAGGCGCTTAAAAGCGCGCGACGGGCGCTTAGCAACAATAAAATTAAACTCTTTTTAATTCCTTTTTTACGTACCGGTAAAGTTCAATCGTCCCTGGCCCGGACAAGCTCATTTATGACCATTTTTTACCTTTGAACTCAAAAGTGTGACCTTGACCTTATAGATTTTGACGTATTTCGTTGGCATGACACACCGTCCAGTGATGATGAAAAAAATGTGCCAAATGATTTTGTAACCTGACAATTAATGACATAGTTATGTCGAGGACAAGCTCATTTATCACCATTTTTGACCTTTGAACTAAAAGTGTGACCGTGACCTTTGCGATATGAACGTAATTCTTTAGCATGACACGCCATCTCATGATTGTGAACATGCATGGTAAGTTATTTGAAATTCTACTGATTAATGACAAGAGTTACGCTCTGGACAAGCCTAATCTGGACGGACGGACGCCCGGACGGACGCTCATGCACCGAACTGCCAATTGTGACAACTATGTTGAGCTGTCTGCAAACGGGCTGGACAACAAGGGCTGTCAAAGGGACAGTGGCTTGACTTTTTTAAATGATTGATATTATAATTACTAAGATGGTGAAGTGTAAAAGTGTATTCATCTTTATCATGTTATTAAAAGGGTAAAGGAATGTACTAAGTCCTTAAATGGTATACATGGTTCATATAGAAAAAAAACAAGGACTTTTCACACATTTTCAAGGACTATTTATATTGTTTGAAATTTTAGATCCATTTAGGCTGTTCATAGGGCATTCGACAGAACAAAGTATTTTCACAATGACAAAACTTGTAAGNAATGGTATACATGGTTCATATAGGACTTGTAAAAAAAAAACAAGGACTTTTCACACATTTTCAAGGACTATTTATATTGTTTGAAATTTTAAATCCATTTAGGCTGTTCATAGGGCATACGACAGAACAAAGTATTTTCACAATGACAAAACTTGTAAGAAAAACATTGACATTATGCAACATGAGCAGTATAAATTGTAATGTTGATGATAGGGCGAGTAGAATAGCCAAGACTTTTCACATATGGACTACTCAGCTATGGACTATTCGCTGAATAGTCGAGATAATAAAAACAATGATGAATAATCGAACTACCGGTAATAAGATGTTAAAAAGTAAAATACCTGAACTCTTGTCCTTGCTGTGGAGGTTAGGGAAGTTTCATTCTTGTACATGTTCCCAACTACATCGGTTACATCAACATAGTCACCAGTTCTAAATTTTGACTGTGACGCCCCACCCAACAAGGTGATCTTTGTTTTCCCGGTGTTATCCTCTAGGGTCACAGTTCTAATAGGAACTTCTGATCCTTTTACATTTAGTAATTTGGTGTCTTCATGAAAAGAGAAATGAACTTTTAGTTTACAGATTTTACATAGTTATTACTGTTGTGTGTTTATACTTAATAAGATAATGGGCCCTCTGGACATTATTGAATAGAGAAACAAAAATGAACAAATAACCAACTGGAATATTCATCAATTTTCTGTTAACTTTTCCAACAAGAATGAGGACTTCTGAAATAAGTCCAGCTATTACCAGACCGAAAGCAGACATGCTTGTTTCTCTGTTAGACAACCGCCCGGAACAGCAAACAAAACTGTCACAACAGACGCTCTTGTAAAAGGCTGGTTTTAGCTCTTTATCGCAGGCCCATGTGGTCGGTGTCTCGCCATGATGGATTACTATGGTCTATGCTATCCTTACAAGATTTATTGAAGACAGGATACCGGTGAGTCCTATCGCATGGTAATGCAGTGTGGCCCATTGTTTATTTGGGGTTTAGGTGCTTCCTACGTGAGGATCTGGAGTTTTATTCTCACGCCAGGCGGGTCTTCCGTCTTATGGGTAGGCTGATTCCTACTTTTGGTGTTTCTTAAAAGGACCGTTTTTTAGCCCTGTGGGGATGTAGATATGTCTTCGGAGGTAGAAATATCTAATACGCGGAGGCTGATCTACCTACCTTTGGTTTATCCTTTGTGGCCTAAGACTATTTGTAGTCGCATGTCCCCTTATGGCTATGGTCAGCCTATTATCCGTCCATAAAGAGTCTAGTGAGGTTTATCGTTCCTTTTAGGGCCAGTCTGAAGAGGTGTGCCTCAAAACCCTTGTCCTTTATTCCTAGCATTTGCAAGGTTTTACTGTTATGTATGTGCCATCCTCCTAGTGCACGTAAAGCAAGGCCTTTGATTTCTACCTTTTCGACTTTGTATTGGTTGACGATAGTTTGAGTCAAGTGCTTGTATTTACTACTTTTCTGTTTGTTAGCTTTTCTAATTCCATCGTCGCTTTCATTAACGGCTGTTGGGTCTATCTCAATTGCTACTTTGTTCTTCACCAGGATTAAGTCTGGTATGAATGTTTGAGGGGCCCCTTGTATTTTACGTTTTTAGACGCAACTCATAGTTTACTAACCATCCGGCGGTTTTAGCTTTCTCTGCGAGTGTATCAACGATCGCATTGTGTCCATTTATTTGATATCTCTTCATTTTGGGACACCAACCCAAGATGTGTCCTACTGTTTCCGGGTATTGGCGACAGTGTCTACATAACGTGTCTGTGGCGTTATTTTTTGCACGCGCTAGTGTAGTTTTGGTCGGGTAAATGTCGGTTCTTAGTTTGACGCCCGTTATGAAATCACTTTCGGCGAAGTAAGTTTTGTCACAATCCAACCATGTGTTGGCCTGAGGTATAGTGTGGGCTTTGTGGCTTTTGCATGTTGTCAGTTAGTTCCATTCTTCTTTGAGTTAAGGGCGCCATTGGACTTTGGTTTTTAGTTTCTTTGGTAGCTTTAGACCAGTTTGGTGTGTGATGTCAAAGACTTTTTCAGTTAGTTTGTACGCCTCGGCCATTCGCCTAATTTTGGCATTGATTGATTGTGCGATGCGTATAAGGGTGTTTGCCCTATGAGTCGGTCACAAAGTTCGTACTGTGGGAGGCCAAGTCCTCCTTGTCTCATTGACTCATAAAAGAAGACGTTTGGAGACATTCCGGCAGTTTCAGCCATCTTCTCACCTCCGCTCTGAGGACAGTGTCTAACTCTTTTAGTACCCCCTTTGGGTAGTCTGTGTGCATTAAGGGATATGTTAGTCTGGGCAAGATATATTGTTTTACCATAACCAATTTTTGCCTGGGTCTCAGGCCGGCTTTTCCCACTTTTGTTATCAATTCTTTTAGGGCCGCTACTAGGTTAGGGCGGATTTTGTTTTTCCATGGGTTCATCTTTGACCCAAGGTATTTCAGAGTGTCCTCCGGGAGTTTCATTCCAGTGGTCTTGCAGAAGTTTTGAACCAATCCAAGGTTGTGGTTCATTTCTTCTGTAGTGTTTGTTAGGAGGGCGTTGTCATCTGCATAACACAATGATTCTATGTATTCTGCCTCTTTTTGGCCAAATTTATATCCATTTTTTCTGAGCAGTTATTTCTGCAAGTAGTGGGTCCATTGCTAAGTTGAAGAGCAGGGGACTGAGTAGGTCTCCTTGTTTGACTCCTTGTGTGATAGGTATCTCAGTTGTTGCTCCTCGCTCAGTTTTAAATGTAGTTGAGTCTCCCTCATATAAGTCTGTTACTACACTTATAAAATGAAAGTTGGTGTTGAACCTTTCTAGTCCGGCTGTCAGATGGTGGTGCGATACCGTGTCAAACGCCTTTACCAGATCTAGAAAGGCCACACAGAGGGGGTTACGGTTACTTTTTGCATCTTTTACGGTTTCTTACAAGAGGTAGGAATTTTCATCACAGCCTGCCACATCTATGAAACCTCTTTGTCTTTCATTTAGGGGGTAGCTCACTAGTACCCTCTTTGCTAAGCAGCTGGTGTATAGCCTTAGCACCACAGATGAAATGGTCAGCGGGCGCCAATTGTTGACGTCGTCTAACTTGGTGTCCTTTTTTGGTAGGAGAATTGATCTGGTTTTCTTTATTGCTTGTGGCACTTTGCCTCTTATCAGGAATATGTTAAAAAGGTTTGCTAAGAAGTTCCCTTGTGGGTCATCGTTTATGAGTTTGCATAACTAATATTGTCTGGGCCTACGGCAGTATCCTTCTTTGCCCTGGAGAATGCTTCGGTAATCTCCTTTGGGGAGAAGGGCTTCAGCAGTGTTACATTGTCTGGTGGGAAATTACTTAGGTCCACAGGCTGTGATATTCCACCCATTCGCTCCGTGTACACCTTAGGGGGGTCTAAATCACATTTTGGCGAGCCCTCCTTTCCATCAAGGAGGAGGCTGGCAAGTGCTTTTTTGTCTTTGTTGTATAGGTTCTGGTGAGTGTGATAGGTCTCCGCCTTCTTGCGAGCATTTTTGTTCTTTGCTTGGGACTTTTTATGCCCCCGGTAGGGGGGCATATAGTGATCGCACTGTCCGTCTGTCCTTCTGAAATTCCGTCACACTTGTGTTAAGGTTTCGAAAAATGGTCATAACTTCTATGTCCCTTGAGATATAACCTTCATATTTGGTATGCATGTGTATATGGACAAGGCCTTTCCATACGCAAACATATTTTGACCCCTGTGACCTTGACCTTGAAGTAAGGGTCTGCGTTTAGGTTTCAAAATCTGCGTTTAGGTTTCGAAAAATACTCATAACTTCTATGTCCCTTGAGATATAACCTTCATATTTGGTATGCATGTGTATATGGACAAGGCCTTTCCATACGCACACAAATTTTGACCCCTGTGACCTTGACCTTGAAGTAGGGGTCGA
>VMBQ01011594.1:0-22385 GCA_007657795.1 Dreissena rostriformis | reverse complement strand
TAACATGAAAATAAACACAAATTAAGTTCTATACGTGGTCACGAAACAAATATTCGGATAAACATTGGTGATATTATAATTCAAGAAATTACTGTTATACATAAAAATCCATAAACAAATATTGGAAATGATACAATGTTGATGCTCTGTACCGGTATTAACATCGATACGCTTGTCTTTGATATTATGATAAAACAAACAGGCATTTTGTTATGTATAATGTTGACTTTCTGAATTGAAGTTTATTCCGTTGTATGTACAATGTATTCTCTTACTAGCGATTTGAAATCTTGTCAACAATGTTTAGTTATTACGTTGCAGTTAATCATTTACTAATAGGTATCCAATATATATGAGATGCGCTCTGAAAAAAACGTGGGTTTAATGCATGTACGTAAAGTGTAGTCCGCACAGGCTAATCAGGGACGACACTTTACGCACATGCATTAAACTAATATGTTCACGACTTATTTTACTGGTTTTTTGCTAACCAACGTTCAAAAGGTGGCGTTATGTTGGTCGGGCGTATAGCTGTGTTCGCCGGTAAGGGAATCAACGGAATTACTTCTGTTTGTTGGCTCCCTGCAAACTTATGATAAACTTGGATATATAAGAAGAGGGTTCCGTTATTGCTTAACTCCAGGTTGTTTGAATGTTTTTTCAATGCTATTTATTAAATCTCTTCCATATATATATATATATATTATACATACACAAAAGAAATTAAACATAAATTGAAAAAAATAAAATAATTGCTCCACAAAAAAAAATACAATAAATTGCTCCACACAATCCAGCTCTACAATATAACATATAGCACATAATCTACAGCGAAAATGCTTGAACTCTGTTGAGAAAAATGGAACAAGCGAAAACATTGAAAATGTGTTTACAGTCAAATATTTATATGAACCTGTTCGAAGTCTTAATATATCTTTGAACTTCCAGAAATAACACATCGTTTTGGTTATCAGTTAGTTCTGGGATACCATATACAAGTTTGTTTGCATTAAGAGTGTGGTATGGACAAGTGTTGGTTAAAAGCACGATACGTTGCTCGGAGAAAAGAGGACATTTGAAGAAGAATGATCTACGTCTTCGACGGGACTATTACAAGCGCATTTTGGATTGTCACGTAGGTGGTTTTAGTGTAAATCGGAATTTAAGTCGCTACAGTGGTTTCTTAGCCGAGCATGTAGAATTTGTTGCTTTCATTCGCAAACTAGGAAATACGAAGGAACTATATGACGATATCACTTCCGCTTTACTGCACTTTTAAAACTAGGAAGCGTTGGTAAATACCTTGTATCGATGTCAAGATCGTTCCATAACTCAAGAGACGAAGGAATAGTTCAATTTGAGTAAATCACAAGTCTGCGGGCAATTGTTTCATAGTCGCCACGATAACGTTAAAAATAAGGCATGTTGTATGTTGTTGCTGGGAAAATATCGTTTAAATATTGTGGTAAGGCACCTTTATTGTGTTTATATACGAACACAAGTTTTTGAATTTTCCGTCTGTCATCGAGAGAAACCCAACCAATTTCTTTTAGGAGAAGGGTAATTTTAGTTGATCTAGTTANAATTTAAGTCACTACAGTGGTTTCTTAGCCGAGCATGTAGAATTTGTTGCTTTCGTTCGCCAACTAGGAAATACGAAGGAACTATAGGAGGATTGCACTTCCGCTTTACTGCACTTTTAAAACTAGAAAGCGTTGGTATAGACCTTGTATCGATGTCAAGATCGTTCCATAACTTAAGAGACGAAGGAATAGTTGAATTTGAGTAAATCGCAAGTCTGCGGGCAATTGTTGCATAGTCGCCACGATTACGTAAGAAATAAGGAATGTTGTCTGTTGTTGCTGGGAAAATATCGTTTAAATATTGTGGTAAGGCACCTTTATTGTGTTTATATACGAACACAAGTTTTTGAATTTTCCGTCTGTCATCGAGAGAAACCCAACCAATTTCTTTTAGGAGAAGGGTAATTTTAGTTGATCTAGTTAATCCTGTTACAATACGAGCTGCATCCAATTGAATTTTGTCTAACAGTTCTTTTTCGTATTTTGCGCAGTTGTCCCAAACAATGGACGCATACTCTAACAAAGGTCTTAGATATGAAACGTATATTCGATTCAGTGTTTTCCGCTTGAGTTTGTATTTAAGCATTTTCATAGATCCAAGTATTTGGGAAGCTGATTTTGTAATATTATCAATATGTTTGTGCCACGAACTTAGTGTAATACCGAGATGTTTATGGTCTTTTACAAAGGATAAATGGGTTTCGGCGAAAGTTAATTTTGGACGGATTTGACTTTTCAAGAGACTGAAAAACATTACTTCCGTTTTCGAGGGATTAAACTCGACGAGCCATTTCTTTGCGCATTGGTTTATACAACCTAGGTCATGATTTTAAACACTCTCAATATTAGCGGTGTCATTTGAGGAAACAGAAAGTGAAGAGTCGTCAGCAAAAAGGCGACTTATGCTAAGAAGAGATTCAGATATATCATTAACATAAATTAAAAAAGAAGAGGCCCTAATACAGAGCCTTGTGGAACGCCTGCATTAATATTTAATGATCGTGAAAACGACGAGCCGAAAAAAACTTTTTGAGATCTATTGGACAAGTAGCTGGATATCCACGCAATAATTTTTCCTGAAAACCCAAGTTCTTTCATTTTATGTATAAGACCTTTGTGCCTAACCCTGTCGAAGGCTTTACTTATGTCGCAATAAACGATACAGGCAGATTGTTTTTCATCAAACCTTTTACATATTTGGTTATACATGTCAATTAGTTGGTAAACAGTAGAATGACCTGGTAAGACACTGACTGATTCTTGTATATAAGTTGATTTGTGTGAAGGTAGTTGTAGAGGTATTTGAAAACAACCCTTTCGAATACTTTTCCAACACAACTTATAAGAGAAATAGGTCGATAATTCGAAGTAATGAACTTTTCACCTTTTTTAAAGAGAGGCATAACGTTTGCGTCTTTCCAGAAGGATGGAAATAAGTTTTCATGTGTCGATCTGTTGAAAATAATTGATAGTGGCTTACTAATTGATTTAGATGTTTCTTTTAATAGTTTATGACTAATACCATCAGGAACATTAGCTTTTTTAATGTCTAAGTTGCATAAAACATCGATTACGTCTTGTTCAGAAATAAAAATGTCGTAAACGTGTTACGTGTTTTTCGGTGTAATTGTGGTACGTCATGATCGCGTTCTTCAATTGTAGATATGGATACTAAATACTTGTTTAATGTATTGGCTTTTTCAATGTCACTTACCGAATACGATTCATCTGGGTTCACCAGCGGAGGGATACTATTTAAACTATTCGCATTTTCTTTAACTAACATTTTAACCGTTTTCCAATATTGGCGTGGATTAGATTTTCTACAATCGGCAAGCCCAATTTCAAGAGTATTAAAAAAGCATTCTTTAGCATGTTTGTTCATATTATTGACTTTGTTTTTTGAGATGTTTATATGCTGACCAATCAGGAACTTTACCCGATTTGATAACACGCTTTTGTCTGTCCCTATGGCGGGATGTTTTACGTATAGATGAGTTATACCAAGGACGATCGTTTGGTCGAATAGTGACATCGGAAGATGGAATAAACTGGGAAGCTGATTGAAGAAAGAATTGGTAAAACTGAGTACAATTTGGTTTAGATCAGCCGTGTGAAAAAAGGACCAGTCATAAGACGTTATTGCGGCATTAAGCTCTCTAAAAGTCGCATACTGGTAGCGCCATATTTTTCTTTTGTAAGGAGCATTTTTGGGTGGGTCAATATCAATATATATGTATGTACCAAAATGATCACTAATTGATTGATCAGTTTCAAAAATTCCTGAATGTAAATGCTGCAATGTGTTTGTTGTAGCAATGGGGTCTATTAGTGTACTAGAACATTCGGTCACTCTGGTTGGTTCGTTAATTACGTTAGATAAGTTATTTAAACACAGAATATCTTTAAATTTGTGGTTGGAGGGATTTAATTGGTTTTCGTTAATATCGCCAACAATAATTATATTGTTACAAAGGTCATATGCTTGATCAAGGCATGTTTCAAATCGATCCCAAAATTCAGAAGCAGTATTAGGAGAACGATACACATTACAAATTAAAAAGGACTTGGAGTGGTCGAAAATTCTTATCCATATAGATTCTGGTAGGATTATTTCTAGGTTTAATAATCGTGTGGGTCGAAATAATGACGAAACATACGTCAGTAGGCCCGCTGAATGGTTAGTATTATCTGTTCGAAAAATGCAATCATGACCTTCTAAGGATAGACTTTCGTTAATGATGTCACCTGACAGTTTCGTTTCTGTAAAGCATATTATGTCGAAATCTAAGAAATTGTCCCGAATATATTCAAACTTGTTTCGAATACTTCTTATAAAAGCGATGATCAAACGTCGCGCGCAACATTTGTCAATAAAACACTGTACAAATAGTGGTGCGTAAAATCGCGAGGAACGTGTAGAATGTCAAGCTAGTCTTTGGCCATTTTCAGAAGTCTTTTCATAAAAAGCGCGGAACTTTAATATACTTAAGTAAAAAGACCAGACTAAAAAAATCCACATCCTACGGAAACAAGTGTTCCAAGCATTTTCCGACATTGGGTACAAAACATCTTCAAAGAAATGAACAACCATATTAATGTAAGCGAAGAAGTGACAACCTCCATTTTTCAAAATAATGCACTTAAATATCATTAGATATTAATTCACCCACACGGTTACAAGTGGTCGATATGTTTCTATAAAATCAATAATAAGACATTGGATAAAATAAAAAGACATAATATGCCCTTATTACTCATTTAACGATTGAATGATTCATAATGACCAATGCAGTACGTACGGTCTTGTAAAACGTTATAGTGACATTTGTTGAATAGCTTTTAAAATGTACTGAACGATTATTAAAATTACATTATCATGGAGTAACCAATTCTCGAATAATATTCAATATTTTAAAACCATTGTAATAAGTGGTTTAATGTTGTTTTTTTTAAAAAAATCTAATTTGACATTAGTGAATGGTATCAGGTCATATACAAAATATGGACAATCCTTCACCAATTACATTACCATTTTGGAATTGGTCGACATTCATGGCGCGAATTTAATCTAATTACAATATTCCAATTAGGTGCGGTCGTAAACGCAGTAAATATTAAATACTTAATAATAAGTCGACACATGGTGTAGCGTTTGTTACAAAGTTTCTATTTGGTTGTTTCTAGGTATCGGAACCAATCAAAGCATTTTATCGGGTATTCCGATATTTGTTCCGTATATTGTCCCCGCAAGTCGATTTTTAATTAACAAAAGCGTCACCTAAGATTTATTAATAACAAACAACTCTATTCTGCAATAAGTCGGTTAGCAACCGGTCATTCGCTTTAATAATTAGTTACAGCGGATTCATATTTTGTGATAGTCGAACCAGTGATAATGTTAAATGTCTAACACGATGTGAAGGAGGAGACGTGTACACGGGCAATTCATTTGATATTTCGTTTTTGATCTGTGTGGATCTGTGCTTAAGACATTAAACATGAAACGAAGGTGTTTCAACAACATGTTTCTAGTAAAAACATTAAACAATATTTGATGTGTGTATTATTGCATAGTGTTTATTCATGATATTGCTAAGCCGCTTGCAATAAAGTGCCTGTTAATGAAAAGTAACACAGTGTCATTATTTTTATGTTTGGGAACCATAATGACAGTTTCAAAATGCAGAAAATGCATGATTATCTTCTTAACATGAGGTATATTTTCTTAAAATGATTTCAATGATACAAGCATAAAACAACGCCAACCATGCTTGAAAATAATGAAACAGTTAATACAACTGAAACTATCTTGAATTTTACAAACCTCAGATCTTCAGGCATCAGATATCCGAGTGATCTTCCGTTTGCAATAGCAAACGCTGTACCGCTCCTTCTTAACACGGTGGCGTTCTATGCCATTCACCGAGCAAAGCGCACACCGAGACTGTGCAGGTTTCATTCGCGCTTTCTAATACTATGCCACGTGCTGACATCGTTGTGTTTTATAATAGAACAAAGTTTGAACGATGCTACCGCCAGAAGCTTACTTCAGGCGGCGTATGGAATATTATTTCCGGTAAAATTGATCACACTGGGTCTTATGAGTCTAGATCGACTTATCCTGTTTGCCGACAGCAGGATATACATCCTGTACATCACATACAGCAGGGCAAGAAATGTATCAATCTTCGTTTGGATCATGTTTGGTTCGTACATTTCTACAGTCAACATTTATTTCTGTGACCCCTTTATCTACGAATTTTCGGATTCTTGTTTTACACACATGAAGTACCACGCCGGCGTCATTTGTTTTATTCTGATCGGTGTTTCGTACACAGCTTACATATTGATAATATTCAGAATAAAAACCACGAAGGAAATAAATGGCGGGCCGGAACAGATTAAAGAAATATTAGGAACACCAGGTCGATCCACTGCGTTAGTTTGGTTTTACATCGTATCAAGTACACTGTCAGTTATGTTGGTGGCAATTACTTTTGTGTACTACCACATTACGAAGAGTTATATGCATTCGATTATTTTTGTAAACCTCTTTCATTTGTTCAACGCCTCGGCTGACCCGTGCTTGTACGTGTTCTGGTTCCGACAATGCAAGATGGAGGTTCTACAACTGATCTCCATCTGTGTGCCGAGGTTGAAACCACGTGTTGAAAGAATGCGGATAGAAATATTTAATATTGTGACCTATAAACCAAGGCAACAAAATTGTGAAACCACGTGTTGAAAGAATGCGGATAGAAATATTTGGTATTGTGACCTATGAACCAAGGCAACACAATTGTGAAACCACGTGATGAAAGAATGCGGATATAAATATTTGATATTGTGACTTATGAACCAAGGCAACACAGTTTTGAAACCACGTGTTGAAAGAATGTGGATAGAAATATTTGATATTGTGACCTATAAACCAAGGCAACAAACTTGAATCTTATGCCAGTCATTGAATCGATGTTTTACAGGATGGAAGAACTTCATCATTGAAAATAAATATCAGCTGTTCAAGTAATATGAAATAATTCACGATGAGAAAACGCATGTGATTGTAATTATAAATGGCTGAAGGAGAATATAAAATGCATTAACCAATTAAAAATGCCCACTACAACATGACTGGAATCTTTGATTAAAGTAATGCTGTGTGAGCAAATGCACTATAAGGTTCGACGATTGATTGTAGATAAGTGTCTATCCTGTAATGATATACAAACGCAGGTTATTGCAACATCATCCATACATAGAACAGTAATTAATCATGAGCTATTGTAATATAAACAGTTTAACAGTTTCCTTTTCCGGCATTTGCATTTACGTATTGATTGAACAAGACAAACTGGGTCACAGCCAAACATACAAAAGATTAACGTGAAGTGATATGATCACGTGCATGATTCCCATATTCTCAACGTTCTCGTCGCATTTTGATGCCTCCATTTATTTGCAAGAAAGCGGGTACAACTGTAGTGACCGTTGGAACAGGACATTGAAACATAGGAATGACTTCATTTGAAGGCTAGACAATTATTTCCTGTTTGTGTGTCGTCATTTGCATCAACGAATAGGCACAGCACGGCGCAAGTGAAATTTGAATGACAGACGGCTCAAAATTAAGATTAAGGAGTTTGGAGGAAACAAAACAAGGCAGGGCAGTAAAGTGGTTTGTTAGTATAGATCACAGTGATTTTATTCTAACCGAACTGAATCGGAACGCAAAATTATTTGTAGATGATTCATATAGTTTAATGTATTCTATGGGAAAATATATTTGTGGAGGTGTCTTCTATGATAAACGTAGGTTATCAATAGGGTATATTCAGAAATAAAGTGTTTTTTTTTTATTTGTCTATTACCTTGCATGTTTTCCATCATGTATAAATATGTAGTAAAACTACTTCAGCAACATATAAAACAGGCCTACACCACGTAAAGAACTTCGAGAATTCTGTTGTTGACGTCCATCACGTCGGCAGAAGAAGGACACGCCTCCGAAATTATCAACATTTAAAATATCACATTTGTCTTAAACTTAAATTTTGACAAAACTGACCTAGTGTCTCAAATGAAGAATACGAATGTTACAATTTCGGTCTTCGATGAGTTCAAATTAGAGACTCAAATAATAATTTGATACTTTATTGACTAAATAACAAAACCAATGCATATAACTGCATTGCGTCGAAATAAATAAGATCTTATAGATCTATAAACTGTTGATGGCTGCTATACAGGAATGTATTATGCCACTAGTGCACAATAACGCCGGAGACTCTGACCCAATATTTTGAAGTGTAATTATATCCCTTACCGATAACACTTATTATCTCCGCCCATTTCCAAAATTATTATGTCCGTGACCGATAACACAATCTAAGCCCCGCCCTCATTATAGATTATCATGCTTCTCTGCAATGTTAAATCACTTGTAAGTCACGCCCTCTTGTTGTGATGATTTAGAATTCGTATGATTGCATATGTTATGTTTTTGTTGAGTGTTTACATGTTTGAACCCAACCGTTCATGTAGCTTGCAGTTGGCTTTCCATGTGTGTGTGTTAATAGTTGTAGTTATTATTTTTGTTACGTTTAATCTCATAACAAGTGAAACTTTCTCGATCCGACTGTTTGCTCATTGATTATGTACAAATATTATTATTCATTACTTGATACCGTACTGTAAATCGCTAAATATTTGCGGTTTGTTTTATTTTACTTGTTTATGGATTAGCTACTAAGCTTGTAATGAAGAAGTCGCACGTAAGTGTTAAAGGGTCTGTTTCAGTACTTGACTTGACTTGTAGTCAAAAAGTCATAAATGACCATAATGCTGATGTGTTGTTACTAGCAAAGCACTGTTAATGTTGAATCTTCAATATTTGCTGTAATTAGCTCGATCGGCGGTAATTACAGTTCTTGTTGTCACAGATTGTTTTCATTTTTTAACTGACATTTTAATACTATAGAGATTCAATGTATCCATTGTATATCTGTACCTCCATTGTATGCGTCAGCTTTGTAGTTGAGGCTGCTATGAAGCTGTCTCTCAATTTTCAGTTTCAATCTTATTTGTACTATTTTTATATTTTTTAAATATTTTTATTGATTTTTATATATTTTTAATGCCAAAGGTTAAATTTACTAAAACAAGACTGTATAATGTGGACGAGTTCTATATCATTAGAATAAAATGAAACATATGACATGAATAATGTGCCTGTCCAGTTACTCGAACCCATGACCTTCAGAAGCAAAAGATAACTTTTTCACTTTTTTACAATGAATGCTTTTGTATTTTTACCGTCGTTTAAATTCTATCTCGGTAATACAGGTTTTACAAATGCTTAAACAAATATCCGATTTTTACTGATTATAACTAATAAAAGAACACATAATTCATTTTTGAACCCATGCATACCATTTCGTTATAATACTATTTTTTTAACTGTGAACATGTCCCTTTAATTAAGAATAAATTTGAGAAGTATTTTTAATATCATAGTATTCAAACTATTTCGAGACTCTTCTTAAGTCGGAATTGGAGCAAAAAAGTTTAAGTCTGTGATAACACTCAAATAACGTTAGAAGTTGCATGCCTTATAATGTATGCTATAGTTATTGTAACGTTTTTGTGTGCAAATATAAGGAGTTCCTGTCGTAAAATGTATGTGTACATTGTAGTTCTTGTTAAAATGTTTATGTAACTGTAAACGTAACGATTAAAAGAATTGTGTAAAAACTTATTAAAAACCTGTATTAAAGCTGTGTTTGAACCAGCCCTTTTCATAGCCTTCTTAGTTTATTTCATGATGTAAAAATGGACATTAAGACTTAATGAATAAGTGTATATGATTGTATACTAGGTTGTAGAAGGTCATTCAACCGGTTTATAACCCTCAATACTTTGCATTGACCGTTCAGTGATCCTAGCTTTAATAATGTATATATTTAATGTATTGTTGTTATGCTGAACAGTGCTATGATGATCATCATATCATATGCATGAATGTTTCATTGAAGATATTGCAAAACGCAAAATGCCTCACAGCGCATAGTAGTAGTAATAGAATAAGTAGTAATAGACGTAGCTATAGTAGTTGTAATAGAAGTAGTAGTAATAGACGTAGCTATAGTAGTCGTAATAGAAGTAGTAGTAATAGACGTAGCTATAATAGTTGCAATAGAAGTAGCTATAGAAGAAGTTATAGAAGTAGTGGTAGATGTAGTAATAGAAGTAGTGGTAGTAGTCGTAATAGAAGTAGTAGTAATAGAAGTAGCTATAGTAGTTGGTAATATAATAAGTAGTAAGAGACGTAGCTATAGTAGTTGTAATAGAATTAGTAGTTAGAGACGTAGCTATAGTAGTTGTAATAGAAGTAGCTATAGTAGTAGTTATAGAAGTAGTGGTAGAGGTAGTAATAGAAGTAGTGGTAGTAGTTGTTATAGAAGTGGAAGTAATAGAAGTAGCTATAGTAGTAGTAATACAAGCATATGTAGTAATAGAAGTAGTAGTAGTAGTAGTAATAGAAATAGCTTTAGTAGTAGTAAAAGAAGTAGTGGTAGGGGTAGTAATAAAAGTATTGGTAGTAGTTGTAAAAGAAGTAGTAGTTGCTGTTTTTGTCGTTGTTGGTATTGGATGTGTTCATGTAAGTGTTGTTTTTTATTAGCATAAGAATTCGTATTGTGAAAAGTAGACGTAGTAGCAACTATGGTAGTAGTAGTAGAAGAAGAAGCAACAGAAGAAGCACAAGATAAATAGTTTTTTTTTTTTTACTTTAGTATCATTAATATTATTATCTTTTAAGATTGCATTTATGAACAGATATATGAACAAACACGTGTTGTTGTTATTGCTGTTTTATGTTGCTTTAGATAACATAATAGTTATAATCATACCTCCTCTATGAGCAGAAGTTGGACTCGGATTACCGGTAAGAAAATCAGAGTTTTTATTAAATATGTGTGAAATAAATAAATTTCCTGTTCCGTACATTAATCAGTTTTTTTTTCTACAAAGTTGTCGATAACAATTTGTGTAGGCGCATTTTTTGAACTCTGACTTCAAGTATGTCTGTATAAAAACATACAACGACATCCCAACGACATTCGTATTACCGGTTATTGTTATGTATAATAAACAAAGATGAACAGGCATTCATCACAAAATCGTTACACTTATTCAGGAATACATATGTAATGTAATTAGATATCCAGATGCTAAAAGCGAATGTCCACTCCTCGAATGCAAAAAAGTGTACTTTGAATGAGTTGTGTAAATTGGAACTGTCGACATTTTTTAATAAGCGAACATTCACACTCTGAAATTGTACGCGAAATAACACACATTTTACCCTCATTGTAAATAACAAAACATGTTTTACATGTTTAATGAATGAATGCCAAACCCATTAATAATTATCTCATAATAAGGTTCTGAATACTTGTTATTTCGTTACTTATTTGTCACCAAACAGGGGATAACAGGATTGAAGTAAGCTTAATTAATCTACTCCAACTAAGTAAGCTTATTAATCTCCTCAAAGTAATCTGAATTAATCTACTCTAACTAAGTACACTTATTAATCTCCTCAAAGAAATATTAATTAATCTACTCTAACTAAGAAATCTTATTAATCTCCTCAAAGTAATATTCATTAATTTACTCTAACTATTAAAAGTAATGTTATTAATCTCCTCAAATGTATGTAGTTGACCGTTATTTCGAGTTGACCGTTAGGCCAGTTTCGACTGTATCCATAAAAACATGCAGTAGGCGAAAATCATTGCAGCGTCGCGAGTTATGCAAATTATTTCTATATTTAGCTTTCGCTAAACAGTATTAGCATATGGAAGATGAATACATAGATTTAGCAAAACTTACCGTTGCAACTCAGTTTCAGAGGTATTTGCATTTGTTCTTACCTTATCTCCGCTAAATTCGCCCGTATCCGCAATTTTGTTTGTTTAAGTTTGAATTAGTTTAAACATATTTTATTTCCAAATTGACAATTACAAATGAATTACAATTCACACAATATAATATGGAAAAAGGATTGGATCTTAAGTTCTACAACACTATCGAGGGTCTTTCCCTTGAGTATAAAGTTACATAGATAAAGGTGACTGGTAAAGATTTAAATATTAGTCGTCGTTTTGGAAATATTACGAAAAAATACTTAAAAAAGATAGATGCAAATACTACTTTGACTATAATGATTGTAATACTAATAATAATAATAGTAATACTTATAATAATAACAATAATAATAATAATAATAATAACAACAATAATAATAATAATAATAATAATAATAATAATAATAATAATAATAATAATAATAATAATAATAATANAGTTTTTTATGTCATTGTGATAATTTTTCTTGTTTTGTAGAAGTTATCCTCAATACCTTTGTTTACATACTACAATAGTGCAGTGTAGCCTTTCACGCTTAGGCATCAGCCAATCATTGTATAGATAAAAGTCATGTGATCTGTTAATGCTTTGGTGCAAGTTGCACTGCAAAAGCTTATGCTTCAAAACACTTTTTTATATTACTTTGGAGTTTATTACAAGGTAAAGCATTATGCTTTCATACTAAGACTTCTTTAGTTATGAGTAATTCGTTTCATTTCATCGGCGGCGACCTTGCTCTACGGTGGATTTTACGATTATAATTCATGTACATGGTTTTCTGGGAGACAAAGAAAACCAGTTTCCACACAATTTAGTGACGTCATCGCGTCATCAAACATGGCTGCGCCCAGTCCTCTAAAAGTACAGCTGTTCGGCCATTCGTTTGTGAGGCACATTAAAGATTTCATCCGACATGACTCCACTCTACGTTTTGACTTGAATCTGCATGGACACCCTCTAGTTCAATACTCTGCGTTTTTCCATCGCCCATTATGGCATTCTGTACATAACTTGTATGTTTTACATGTACTATTATGTTTTGTTTCGTATGAATGTACATATTTTATACACTGTTCTTTATATGTATTACATTCATTGTTTTAGGGCATCCAGTTTTGAATGCCCTCACTTTTATGGCATTTGTTATAAATGCCCTCTTTCAATCTCAATACGGTGTTGGTTGTTTACTTCATGCCATACTAGTTTCAATCGGACCTTATGACTCGCATATCATGAACAATACATATATCCGCGAACTGTCACTTTAAGATGGTAACTGACGAGCTTTACAAAAATGAAGCGAACGTTTTTGTTGTATATTGTTTTGTATTGCAGTTTTTTAACCGATTAAAACGTACTAAAAAAATGGATAAGTTGACAAATATTTCTCATTCAACGAAACATGATTGATTCTTATTAAGGACGTTAGAAACTAAGTTATCGGTTACCTTATCGACATCGTTTGTGGGTGTGCACGCTTGAATTGAAGTGTAATTATTGTAAGTATTCTTATATTGCGTGTCTTTTGTACTATAGCATTGCTATTTTGTCGGGTTTCCAGATGTTTAAAAGAAAGGTGGTTTGTAGTTTTTCCAAGCAATAAAATATTATGTACGGTCAAACCGTTACCATAAGGGTGAACACAAATTTAAATTCAAATGTCAATGCAAAACACATATTTTAGGGATTTTTAGGGGTGTTTAGAAATCATATAGTCTGTCATCCACATCACGTTTTGTGTTGAGCGTTACTTAAAAAGGTACTGAATATATTTAAATGAGTCTTTATGTCGTTATATATGGTTTTGAAAGAAAAGAGGAATCAACTTATTCTTCCTTACAAATGAAATAATTGTCTTATGATAATGTTCGGAGTGTTAAAAGGATACTAAATACACAATTTGCGGAAGTAACTGATAACGAGTAATTCAAGTATACACACAAACATATATAAATCATAAATATTGATTATTATATTTTTTTGTCTTACACAAACAAAATGAAACGCAGTTCATTTTTTGCAAACCTATTTTCTGCTTAAGCCACGTCCTATATAGATCACCTATTTCTCGAGGATAAGGCTGAAAACGGTCAACATCGGTCATCAGGCAAAATTATAAAGGACTTGTTCTTTATTTACAAAGTTATATATTCCGATTAAGTTTGTACACATGTAAATGTTTTTACAAGTGTGTTCTAACCTCAAGTTTTAAACTTCATACTTTAAAAATGCAGACAAGATCGTTATACCTAAATATATTAATATAAGAACGAAAGGTTGCCTCAATATTGTTCAAACATTTCGTTGCGGAGACCGACATTCAAGCGTTTGGTTTTAATGTCACCGCGTTATGTGCGTTAGTGAGCTTAAATTGTTGAACTAATGTTGCTGCTCTACTTAGTTTAAATGCCATTCTGTTTTGTTTTATAATGATCTTAAATGTATCTGTGAGTCTTGATATCGTTAGCCTAAAATGTCAATGTGGATGGAGCTTTGGTGAGCTTTTATGTCAACGTGTTTGGTGATTTTGTGAGAAGAAATGTCAATGTGAGTGTTGCTCCAATAAGCTTAAAATATCTGTAAATAGGCAGTTTGTTTGATGCTCTAGGGAGCGTAAATGTCACTTTAGTGTTGCTTCATCGAGCTTTAGTGTCACAGCGGTTGTGATTCAGCCAGCTTTTATGTGACTGTGGTACAGTGAGCATACATTTTACTGAAATGCTGGCTTCAGTGAGATAAAATGTCACTTTTGTAGGCGCTTCAGTAAGCGTGTCGCTAATGTCACTAGTTGCTCCCCGAGTGAGGTTAAATCGCATTGATATAATTGTAATTGTGCTTCAGTGAGCTTAAAGCTAACTGCGCTTGATGCTTCTGTGAGCTAAATGGTTTTACGGTTAAATATTAATTAAGTTAACCATTATATCATTATTTAATTAACATAAGCTTTTCATTTAGATGTATTGATGTTTACGCATGTCCTGACCAAAGCAATGAACAATAGTGTTTTTCGTTCGATACAATTTTAAATCGCTTTGTCCTTTTAGAAAAAAAGGTTATGACAAATGAAATGGGGATAAAAACAAAAGCATACACGCACCGTATTATTAACAACAGTTTAAGAATTAAAAACTGATATTTGATCCAATATTGTTTTTAAGATTGTAACTTTCCTATAAAATCAGCAACGTCTTAAAGAAAAACACACTCACTTAATGGTCGAACACGAAATACAACATTGGTTCATATCATGAAAAATAAATAAACTTGGGTAATTGAAAACTGACGTAAACTATTCAAGGACAAATTAATAAGTTATGATCAGACTGAGTTTATTAAGGCTAGATTCATTGTATAAATCGCAAGGCAATTCTCTGATATATTGCACTATACTGTAGACTATGATAATTCTGGCATATTGATTCTAATTGACTTCAAACTCGAGTACGACTCCTTGGCGTTGTTCTTCGTATAAAAATACTTTTTTTAAAAGTTTCGTCAAGACATTAAACGTTGGTTTAAAATTGTGTATACCAATGTCGATTCCGCAGTTACACAGTGTGGCTGCTTATCGGACTCTTTCCCTATTGAAAGGGGATGCAGACAGAAAGATGGGGCTGTCACGTATATGGGCCAATTGAACAAGACTCACAACATGAACGTATTTTTCTACGTTATACGTGTGTTGTAATAGCTATTAAAAGGACAACGGAAACATACAATATATCTTGCTCAAACACATTAACAGTAAACAAAATATCACCAGACCATTCATACAAACTAAAAATTTGTTTAAGTCTGGAACAAAACGAATGAATGATCTCTTAAAGAAAAACATTGAGCATCTTTTAATTTAAACAAAATGGTTTTCAAACATAAATGCACCAATCGATAAAAGTGAATGGACATGTTTTTTTAACTTCCGATTATAAAAACGAAAAAAGTAATATCTTACAGAATAATGTCAATATTAGAGACGTTAAAAGCAAACATGCGTGATTGCTGACACTTTATATATCCTGTTCTCTCTTTTATTATGCCCTCTTGTGTTTTTAATCTTCATGTATAATCACTACGTTCGTTGATCTGTTGTGCTGCTAACTCTACTTAACTACAAACTTAATATCCACTTTATTGCAAAAAACAATTATTAATAACAAACAGATATGTATATTTGTACTTAGACAATATTTGATGTAAATAATTATCTTTACTGTGACTCAAATATTCATGCTTATATTATTGTTCTCTGGTAGTATTGTCAATGTTTAATAAGTACTGTATCATGGATTACTGCAAACAACTTGTTCTTTAATCAACCACTAAAACCACTAAATCAGTAACTTCTGTTACTGTATTGCAAAAAAGGACAATTCAAACAAACAGAGTTGCACTATTTAGTACTAAAATGAAAAATTGTTATGTCGCGATGTAGCATTGGAGACTATGATGCAGTTTTGTATTCTCTGTTAAACTGTATGTTTTTATAATTACATGTGTTGGGAGGAACACAACAACAACAACAGATCAACACAAGTTTGAGCTTGCACACACGCACGATAATGGGTGTCACAGTAATTGAAAGTGAGCACATGCTTGAAATATATAACAATACATTACTTTAAATCGCCGAAAAAAAGAGACGTAAACATTTTTTTCTTTAATAAAAACAACATAATAAAAATGTTGGTACGGTACTGAGTATCTGAAATATAACTAGCGGATTTTTTCAAGTGTAACATCGATACTTATGTTCAATAATATTATGTCTCATAAATCGCCGTAACTTTCGGATAAGACACATTTGAACCATATTATCAAAGCATAAGGTATTTGCAAGAAGGCCATATCAAATATTTACACAATTTTATACACTAATATCTTCCATTTGTGGTCATTTGCAATTGTCATGCGCACACACACTAGTTTAAAACAATCAACGTGCTCTAATAAAAATTAGTTTAATGTATACAAAATAACAAATGCAGTAGGTGATATGGTTTGTTCACTTCGTTTTGCCAATTTCCTCAACATAATTCTTCAATATATCGAATAGAAATTGAATTGAGTAGTGTTTCCAAATCAATATCAACAGTTTGATCTACGATGCAATCGGAGAAGTATCATTATGTAGTAGAAAAATTCTTTCATTTCATAAATTAGAAATGTTATATGTAATTTTATGCTTAAGGATAAATGGTTTGCCATTGCCAAAATGTCTTTCCACAGGAGACATGTTGAACGTTTCTCTTACTAGAAGGCACTCATTAATATATTATTTCCAAATTAGAATAAAAGACCACGAAATAATAGACAGAAGAGATATACAATGGTCTATGCATGAACACTTCTTAAAAGTATATTTGGTTAGTATTACTCATTTGTTAATGGCACGTTAGGAAAAATTGTTTCCAACAAATTAATGGATCGAATCGCATATAAAAATGAAACCAAAATTAATGGATCGTGACATGCAATATAGAATAAATACTATTATTGTTTAATGTTGTGTGGCAGTAACAAAGTATTAAGAAGGTTAAATGTTTAGTTTCTGGCTATCTGAAAACAGCGAACTTATTTGAATAACAATAATTCTTAATATCGAAACAATATACACAATTTTACAGCTGAATCAGACACGATAACAAGATTGAATTCCCTTCTAGTTTCTTCTGAAAAGACCACATAATACATAGTGAAAAGAACAAAGTGAACCACACAGATAAGTAATATTTTCTATATCATTAATTTACATTATTTAACAATCGTGTTATGGTTATTAATTGTATGGACGTTAAATAGTTGGGTCAGAGCTTTCATGTGGAGGATTTATCAATAGGCAACATTATATTATTTAGCTTTTTGTTGTCTTTTGGCACGATGATAGTTCAATCAAAACATTTAAGATGAAACGTATTAATTTAACAGATTTGTTCAACTGAACATAATCTTATACATCGCTTATTCGACCATACTAGAATCTGAGATAAAATCACAAGCATTTCTGTTATGGAATAAACCAGCTGTGAATTATTATAATATTTACAGACTACCAACCGTTTGTTTTTCTTTACTTAATGCTACAACATTGTTATCAGAAAGATGGTGTATAAAGCATCTATTTTAAGGCATGTAACGATATTATTTTGTCTTGCATTTGAAATTTCACTTTACCTTCTCAAATACGGTTAAGCAAACATATACTATATGTTGTGTGCGTTGGGTGGGGGATAAATGTGTAATTCTATGAATCAAAGTTTTTTAAATTGATGTTTTAACTAATTTTACCGTGTTCGTAAGCTAACAACTAAGAACTGGCCAATTCAAGTGCTAGGAAACTACATCTTTCTCTAATACTCACTAATTTACATATTTGATAAAAAACAATCTTCTAGCATTGTATTTCACAAAATGTGTTATTATAGTTAACAAAAAGGAGAGCCAGCTGAGTCGGCTTATATTATTGCAGGCATACACTAAACTCAGATTTCCTTATATGTTAATTGATGGAGCAAAGGTATTTAACGTCTCAGGTAGGAATACAACACTAGTGTAAAAGTCAAAAATGCTTAGCTAGCTTGTGTATGTTCGTATTAAGCTGCATAAAATAACGTGTATAATAACAGAGGGGTAATCACGTGATACCGGTAGTCAAGATGGCGACGCCCATGCCGAGACAGGTATTTTTCGCCGTGTTTTACCGTTTATCACTTTTGTTGAATTGTTTAATGCCGCTCACTTTCCAGCCATATCAGTAAGAAAGTGATGAGCGTTTACTGGAGGTAAAGTATTTAGTATTAATATTCGCGTTATATATCGACTTTACTCGCTAATTTCGTTGGGTGTTGTTATTTCAAATCAAAATATTTGTTCATATGGAATGTTTTTTGTTGTTTCTTCTGTCAAAGGAAGTGCCACGTAAAAGCCTTGTGTTTTCATTTATAGCATTAACGTCATTCAGATCAGTGATTGTAACTTAAATGACCCTACCACGTGATAGTTCCTGGGAGCGGACTACTTTGCACCGGTCCAGCCGGCGAGCCCCGACAGTTCCAAGTGCATCAAAGTCCATGCTTAGTTTGTTCTTAATGATCTCGCGGATGATGCGGAAAGGATCTTCATTGCCACCACTTGCAGACTCCGGATGGCCGTTGAATATCAAGTTTGTTCGCAGCGAACGTGCTTCCATGTCAATGCTTTTATATTTTTGAAACTTAGGACGTGTCTCCGTAATATCATGAATTGCTTTTGAGCGGAGGAAGGTTTGATTTCTACATTCATTAAACATAGTTGATGTAAACACGTTCTCTTTTGATCACCCCCTCTTGGTTCTCTTGAGCTTTGTTTTTGCTAATACAGTAATTCATTCAACATTTTTACGCACAAAGACTACTTTCTCCAGGTAATTATCCAATCTGAAGCATAGTTTTAGAAGTAGTGAAGTCAGGTGGCAAGTTATGGCTGCCCCCGGTTGAAATTTCTAATCGTTTTGTTTAAAAATATGTTTGAAGTTAAAGAACGGTTGCATGCTTCGCATATGATTAAAAAGTTGGCGTGTTGCGACTTCTCGACGGAGTTTGTAAACATGATAATTTTTGCATATAGTCTTTAACGTTCTTAAAATTAGGATTTGAAGCTTATCTGGGACGACACTTTCTGCACATGCATTAAACCCCGTTTTCCCAGAGCGGTGCTCATTTTTATTAACAATCAAATAAAATTAGATGTGGTTTTGGTTCAGAACTCGCAGAACTCTCACTCAGGTGAGATTTTTTGTCCATCCTTGCCCTCTTGTTCTGGAAGTGTGTGTTTTTGATCTTTGTAAATCGGATTATATTTGATTCTAACAGTACAAAGATATAAACATTACATGAATATATTTTACCCCCCCGTCCCCCCTGACAAAATGTGTACATAACACGCTTAGACGACAGATCGGAATTTTCGCCGAGTAGTTTTCGACTTGACTTGTTAAACCGTTAATATTTGCAGAATGATAACGCGGTCGTCCTACATTTTGATATCAAGATATGTTGTCATATGCGTTATCGTGCATTTCGAAACGGTTATTTGAAATCTCCTAATCCGCGGCTGGGTAAACACGGCGTCACTTTTATAAGACTTGGCGTCGGCCGCTGGGCGCGAGCAGCTATTCAGCGCCCTAGTAGATCACGACTTGTGTGACCAGGAAGAAACAAGACACGAGGAAATGGTGAATCACTTCAGGATGCAAAATCGGCTTCTGACAAACATATATAATGTTTTACAATCTTAATTAATAATTTAAGTAATAATGACACCTGTCTGGTCTTAAGGTTATACATCAATACGACAAAAAGTTGTTTATTGGTCGTTATACAACGACGATGTGACATGTTTTATCCGATTCTAACACGATCTAACAAATGCTTGCAGTTAAAATGAGAACTATACTGTAGCGTGCAGGAGCAATATTTCTTCTTGAGTAGTTGATAAGGTAGTTAGGAAACGATAATCGTGTCACGATACTTTTTACATACTTCTCGATGTAAACACATGTGAAATTCAGTATTTGTAGAAACGAATGTAAAGAAAACAACATTGGGCGACGAAGATTGCATATACCAATAATTTTGCAGATATAAAATATATAAAACAAGTTAAATAACAGTGATTTATATAGCTGACCAAAACACAATTGCACACATATCATAAGTAACAGATGTTTAATAATTGACAATTGAAACGAAAGATACTTTTTGCTATCTTAAAATTGCAGTAGTGCTTGAACATAATTGTATGACATGGTTCGAATATGTAAATATGCTAATAAGCACACAAAAGAAGTTTTACTGTTCACGTTTACAAATGAAGATCGTCTTGTTCATTCACATTAAATGTTGTGGGATAGTTGAAGGAATGTTCAAGGTGCTTTACAGCAAGATGTGGAAAACGCATCGTTTATTATCCATCACATTGGGAATAAACAGGACAAATGAGAATGCATGTTTGCAAAGCAGACATTGATTGTGAGTTAAGCGCCGGTTCACCCAAAAATGATTAAATGCGTTTAAAAGTACACCTTTTCTAATGAAAGTGAAGGTGTGATGATAGCTCGTGAAATTATTTCTACGACCATTGCCCCCCTTCCTCTGATTGTCAGTTACTTGCATAAGTAAGTCCGATAAGGCTTTCAAACCGTTTCAATATTTCAAACCACTTAGTAGTTAAATTTTTATTTAATTAGACTGTTTTATCTTTGATTTAATTTTAATTGTGATGCTATGGGGTTAATTTATTATTAACATTGGTATGTGCCATTTAAGTAAAAAGTTCTAGGCTAAGTGTGTGGTTTGGAGCTCTACAAAACCGGTTTAAGCCCCCAATTCTTTGAATTGACCGGTCTAAGGCGCTGACCCCAGTTTTATTTATTTTTGAGTGTTTGTTGTCTACATTGATGTCTTGTCGAGTACATTTGTTGTGTGTCTCAATGTTTGGCAATTGGTTCCTTGCCACGAATAAAGGGTCGCAAGTTAAATAAGATTTTCTCTACAATTGGTGCAGATCAACCTTCATTGTTTGTAGATTAAAGTAGTTAATAAAGTGATATACTTTTTCATTCCCGCTTTCTACGCTACATGCTGAACATGAAACAGTATACCAGGAACTTAATAACTTCCTTGATACAAATCATAACGGATACTCATTTATAATTGACGAGTGATTTGATCGTATGATTAAGCGGATCTTCTCCTTATTGTTATATTTTTATACGAATTGCATTTAATCGCTAAAGTCCCACTTTATAGCAAGAATTGAGTGTTTTCGGAAAATGACCTTCGTTTATATTTCCGTAAAATATTAACGGTCTAAATTTGGTAAATTAATACATGATATGGTGTTTGCAATTTCCGACTTGAACTCGTTTTTTATTTCAAGTTATACATCTACAAGTGATTTTTTTTAGAATTCACGAAGGAAATTAAATACAATCGATAAGCGAGAGGATTTATTGTTTCAAACAAATATTCCATGCCTTTTAAATATTTTGTAAAAAAAAAATATAGACAGTATAAGGGCAAGAATCAGTACGTCAAAATAATGACGTGATTTCACAGTCTTAAGCCCGGCATTTCTGACAGACCTGTTTATTTAGTGCATTAAATCGGGAACCAAAAACAAGTTAGCTCATTGAAATATACGCCTGTATGTTTCACATGTAAGCATAACACAAAAAAAACATAATTTCATTTTTGGACAAACATGCCTTTTACTCTACTGTTTTAGAGCCTAGATCGAACGCCTACATCATTCAGACACCCGTGCAACAATGCCAATTAAAATGCATAAAATTCGATTGACTTATATGTTCCAAATGATGATGGAACTATG
>VMBQ01011593.1:0-22323 GCA_007657795.1 Dreissena rostriformis | reverse complement strand
CATGTTGTCTCATTGCTGAGTAAGTTGCATAATTGTTTATTAAAAAATTTATTTGATTGTGTTCACTCCCAGATGACTGATCGATTAAGTTTTACTGTTTTTTACCTTAAGTTTAAAAAAGAAATTGCTACATTAGTTGGTGTTAACAATAAACATGTATTGGCACAACACACTCAGTCTTGTGTATCATCAATTGTGATATTCTTAATTAAAAAATACTGTGTTGGCCATACAAAAGCAACCAGTCACGTATACTTCAACTGCCTTTATAAGATTTGTACCCCTGTAACCTTTTTACACATATCTGTATGTTTAGTTAATCTAGTAAACTGAGTCGCGCAACACGTATTATGTCGATAAGAATTATCGAGAAGAACACCATATATTTTGTTACTTGTGTCGCAATACAAACTGTAAAATTTCTTATCTTTACTTAATGACGCGATGATAGTTTGCAGGTAATCACTAAGTGCCCACAATGTACAAGTGATAGCAAAAGCGGGATAGAAATTTCAGATGATTTTCAATATTGAAAAACATATGTTAAATTTTAATCCGGAGAAATTTATTTCTGGGTGTATTTTTTACGATATATGTGATGAGCGGTATTTATCTTACATGTTAATCATCTCGCAAAATAATTCGACGGTGTTTTAAAGTAATAGCTGTGTGTTTCAGTTTGGGCGTGGTGTTTTACGTTGACATCATTTTAAACATCATAGATAATCATCGGCAACGGTGAATCCACCAACATTTAAAATGTTTGCCTGCAATTAACATATGCGGATGAAAATGTTTTTTCATGAAAGTGAAACTGTATGAACTATCAAATAGATTTTTGTTTCCAGGCAATTACTAGTATCCATTTTTTGAAGTGCTCGGCTTTATGAAGCCTTAATGGCGGACCGAGAGGAAAGCACCGAGCAATCGTTAGTTTTCCCGAAACAGACCGGAAACACCTGCTTTGGAAAGGTACAGTTGTTTTATTCCTTGCAACGATGTTGTGTTTTATTACCGATGCGTTTTATGTGTGCATGTCTGTTAGTGGGCATATTTACACGGTGTTGTGTTGAGATTTTTTCTATGAAAGATCTCAGGCATTGTCGTAAAATAACAAAATAATCAGCTAAATAGGAAAATCCGATTCTCATAGCAGAAGAGAAAAATACACCAGAATGAATCCATGTCATGTATGAAACGCATTTTTTAAATTGACGAAATATTCACATGTAGTTGTTTATTTAAAAAAAAAATTGTCGTTTTCATTTGTGACATTTAAGCCACGCGTAAACATGCAAAGCGGGACAAAATATGTTTGGGTAATCCGCCATTCCCGGCAACTTTAATGATGATTGATATTCTTCTACTTTTAAATAAACGCTTAACGGCATTACGTTATTTTGGCTGCTCTTAGTTGTGCTGCTGCTGTTGCTGATGATGACGTTTTGATGATCGTCGAGACGATGGTGATTATAAAGGCGATGATGTTTGTGCTGAAGTTGGTTAAAAAGATGGCATTTAGTGAAAACATAACGTTAAACGCTATTTCAATGCGATGTAAAAACTTATCTTAAGGACACGATACACTGTATTGTTTTACCGGTTATCAGTAATATTATCTTATGTTTGTGTTGCTTACCGATGTGTTTTTTGTTTGTTCTTTTTGTGCATGTATGTGTGTTATTATATTTACGCGTCGTTGTTGTATAACGGTTTTTTTCTATATAAGCCTCGCTCTGTGGAAAAGGGGTTTAATCCATGTGCGTAAAGTGTCGTACCAGATAAGCCTGTGTAGTCAGCACAGGCTAATCAGGGACGACACTTTCCGCTTTTATTGTATTTTTCGTTTAAAGGAATATTGTTCTTGACGGCAATCCAGTTTAGGCGGAAACTGTCGTCCCTGATTAGACTGTGCGGACTGCACACACAGGCTAATCTGGGACAACGCTTTACGCACGCATTAAACCCCCTTTTCACAGACCCTCCTGTTGCCATGGATACCGACTTTAATATGAATGGTCAACCCTTTGATGATCAGGCGTACCAACCCTACACACAGTCTGGTCCCACGTCGACTTCATTGTATGGCCGGCACTCTTTGTACATGTGGGCGGAAGTATGCTTCAAAAAGGCATTGCGCAAGGAATTGCTGCAGGGGACGAAGTCGGCGGAAGACGACCTAGTACGGTCAACATTTAAAAAAGGGTTACAACATCATAAACTGTGTTTTACGGAATTGTTTGCTCTTGATTATTATTTTTCTTATACATGTATACATAAAGCAAGGTATTAATCCATGTAAATTATCGCTTTTATATATTTTTATATTCATCTTTTCTAACAAAATGTGTATGTTGTTTTCTATTATTGTCAACAAGTATTATATGTGTATGTTGTTGCAACGGCGCAGTGGCTTTATGCGCGTTAATTAAATGATTAAAACGGGATATACACGACTTGGTTTGATGCATTAATCGCAAACTGTCCGCACATAACTTACTTAAATAAAGGTTCCTTGATGACAAATTGATGCCTACAATAAACATCTGACAGTGAATAACATAACAAATGCATATAGAGTTTATAGAGTTTATTTGTTAATACAGTAGACAATAAGTCCATGAGTATACATGAAATGTCANTGCGCGTTAATTAAATGATTAAAACGGGATATACACGACTTGGTTTGATGCATTAATCGCAAACTGTCCGCACATAACTTACTTAAATAAAGGTTCCTTGATGACAAATTGATGCCTACAATAAACATCTGACAGTGAATAACATAACAAATGCATATAGAGTTTATAGAGTTTATTTGTTAATACAGTAGACAATAAGTCCATGAGTATACATGAAATGTCAATACAATATACATAAAACAAAGTCACAGGTCATTCAAATTATAAACATCAAAAATAAAGATCGGAACATTGTCCAAAAAAAAAACAATTAAAAAATAAATAAATATTGGGTAATTTAGAAAAGACAATATACAGCGAGAATCGGTGCATACATATATACCAACAACCTACACTAATCATAATATGTATTATACGTATTTCTTATTTCCCATGCTCTATAAATATACATAGCTAAATTTTAAACAATATTACCATTTTGACAGGTCAATAAATCTATCAACTTTAACATATTTGGTCTTATGTAATAACACGGTTTTAAATAAGCTTTTTTGACATCAGTATATAATGTACACTCCATAACAAAGTGGTATTCATCTTCTTAAATATTGCATAAAGGACATTTTCTTTCTTCATAAGGAATAGCTATTGGTTTTTGGCATCTACCCGTTTCAACTTTAAGCCTATGTGCAGAGACTCTTAATCTAGAGAGGGCCATTCTGTATTTTGGAATGTTGACATCAATTAAATAGGATTGAAATTTAAAATCGGATATTAATATGTATGTTATCAGTAATATTATCTTATGTTTGTGTTGCTTACCGATGTGTTTTTTGTTTGTTCTTTTTGTGCATGTCTGTGTGTTATTATATTTACGCGTCGTTGTTGTATAACGGTTTTTTCTATATAAGCCTCGTATTGTGGAAAAGGGGTATAATCCATGTGCGTTAAGTGTCGTCCCAGATAAGCCTGTGTAGTCAGCACAGGCTAATCAGGGACGACACTTTCCGCTTTTATTGTATTTTTCGTTTAAAGGAATATTGTTCTTGACGGCAATCCAGTTTAGGCGGAAACTGTCGTCCCTGATTAGACTGTGCGGACTGCACACACAGGCTAATCTGGGACAACGTTTTACGCACGCATTAAACCCCTTTTTCACAGAGCGCGACCCATATGAAAAAACACAGTTGTTAAAATATGAAATAGACAGCTAAAAAGGAATGCCCGATCCTACGCGCACAACGTTAACTTGAATGATTTCATGAACAAAACCTTTTCAATTTGCTTTTTAACAAGTAAATAATAAATTATGATGGTTTTCTTAACACCGATGTTTGTATTTGTTGCATTACTTGTTTTATTAGCCTTAACTATGGTTGAAACCTCTTACGTTTGTACAGACTATAACCTTTTAAGTGTTTGAACAATACTTATAACATTTTAGGTAATTGTAAGTACAGGAAATAATCCATTTTGTATTTGAAATTATTTTTAACATCGTTATCGCGTTTGCTGTTTATTTCACGTTGGAAATAAGATAACATAGCTGATAAGCGGACAATATACACAATGTGTCGTGTTGTTGAAAGATTGGTTAACAATGAATTGAAACAAATTTCGCAATAAGTATCGTTTTCACCAAACGTTATCATCTTCATGTTTAGGTAATGCTGTGATAAAAATAATCGCAGATACAACATCCTGAGTATTAGCAATAGTAGGATGTGTAGAGTTTAAAGAAATTGAAGATAACTCTTTTACTAAGAAAACAGAGGAAAGTGAAAGCCATGTTTTCTTTACAAATACAATAACTCTTTGGGTTGTTCTCAAGTGGGTCATTGAGATAAAATGTGCATAAGGCGGAAACATATATAAAATAATCTTCATCTAGTCGACCCGGAAGTAATTACTTAATTACTTAAGAACGCGAATGTCATGATACTTTTAGGATACTTTGGATGCTTTTCACATATGTTTCATGCAGATTTTCAATTATAATACATATATATGGTCAAAAGATCCAAATATTGCAGAACTGATGTTCCTTTATTAAACACACAGTGAGGACGATAATGTGATAACCCTGCGTGGACTGCACGGGCTTATCTGGGATGACTCTTTACGAACATGCTTTAAACCCATTTTCCCAGAACGAAGCTCAATTGTTTTGTTTTTTTCAATATAAGTGAAATGGTCTTTTTCACTAACAGATTCGAACCTGGCACAGTCTAACCAAGCTCGAGGTTGCCTTCCTCGTGACGTCACTGACCGTCATTGTTTGCGTCATCGTAGTCGCGTGCATCCGGATCCCGGATATACCCAAAGATGACCCCGATTTCACATTCGCTATACTCGTGATCGTCAACGCAGGTACGAAAACACTCTGGATCAGAAGACGATTTATTGCATTAATCTATCATACCTATCTTACGGAGGTTCCTGAGATAGTCGATGTATCACGATTGGTAAGAAAACTGTGTAAGATTTGGTGTGGGTGTTGGGTTAAAGCGGATAATGAAACAGGTGATAAATGACGCAGAGCCACATTGAAAATACATTTTATAAGTGGGGAATGGAAACATTCTTTTGTGCAAAAGGATCGATTTTCATATATGCTAACTCGACAATGCAAAACGAATTCAGAAACGGGTCGTACAATCGAGTGAGCGTTGTGTTCTTTCAGAACGTTCATGGGTTTTTGTGTGTATTTTTTTAACAAATGCACACTTCAATAAGTTTTACGATGATATGTATTAGATTTGGTAAGGGTGTTGGGGGTTGAAACAGAGGTTTGTTATAGGCGATACTTAATGCAAGGCCATATTGAAAATACAATTTAAAAGTGGGGAATGACAACATTCTTTTGTTTTAAAGGGATCGATGTACACATAGGCTACATCGACAATCCGAACACGAATTTAGGACGGTTTGTTTAATCGAGGGTGTGTGTTTTTTTCGAAAAAGTTCATAAGATTAATGTTGTGTGTGTTTTTTTAATCTGGGATATAAACCTTAACAAATGCACATGGGAATTAGTATTACGATTATTTGGGCACACATTTAAAATATTGCTCATGTTTCCCATAGTTATGCCATACTTACGAGGATTTCAATTGTTTTATTATATTCGTCAAAAATTGTATACACACGCTTTTTATGCATGTAGAACGTTGAGGTTCCACATTTGCGAGCGCTAACTTTAGCAACTACATTCACCATTACATTAATATAAAGGTCAAACAATGCTACAAACATTTACATATTGAGCCTCGCTTTTAGAAACTGGGCTTAATGCATGTGCGTAAAGTATCGTCCCAGATTAGCCTGTGAAGTCTACACAGTCTAATCAGGCACGACACGTTTCGCTTTTATTGTATTTTTCGTTTATATAATAAAGAAAGTCTCTTCTTCTAGTAGTAGTCCAGTTTAGGCGGAAAGTGTCGTTCCTGATGAGCCTGTGTGCCTGACCGCCTAGCGACCGGTAGGTCACGGGTTCGATCCCCACTATGGGAGCGTTCTTTAGATCTCCGCAATTGGCACCAGGTACTGGTTCTAGTCCCAGGAAACGGACTCGACAGCGTTTCAAATAAGCCTCAGATTTTCGATGCAATGTATCTAAAATAAATTGGTTTAAACTAATATGAGACGACACTTTACGAACATGTATTAAGCAATGTTTTCCCAGAACACGGCTCATATTGAGCCGTTCCAGTGCTATGAATACTGTCATTGTTTCAGTGATATGCCTGTACTACGCGGTGAATGGCGTCTTGTACGAACGTCCGTACGAGCTGTGCTTACTCATCCTGGCGACGATAACGATCGGGATCTACCTCGTGCTCAACTATGCCATCAGTGTCAAATCGGATATCACACTCGTAAGTAGAAATTGTGAACCTCGGTCTGGTTAAACGGGGCTAAATGCATGTGCGTAAAGTGTCGTTCCAGATTCGCCTGTGCAGTTCGTACAGGAACGATATATATAACGCTAATCAGAAATGATACTTTCCGCTTAAATGTTATTCATAGTTTAAAGGAAGTCTCTTCTTAAAGAAAATGCAGTTGCAGTTTAAAGTGTCGTCCCTGATAAGCCTGTGCGGACTGTACATGGTAATTCGGGACGACACTTTACACACATGTTTTAAAATCCGTTTTCCGTTTTAAAGAGCGTTGAACATTGTCATCTTGGGTTGTAAATGTCGTGAATAAGAGGCGTAGCCTAGTTCAATTATTCAAACTGAAATCTATTGTGATTTGGCAACGCCCACTTATTATCTCGAATAAGTTTGGTCCTTCTATGCATGTAGTGCGTATTTGTGAAATTAATTATCTTATTCATATGTCCGCTTGTTAGAAAACACAGTTGTTGGCATTTCTCCTATCGCACATGACAACTGGTATAAACCGACAGTGCTTTACCGCTTCGATTGAATTACCACTTACTCAGAGCATGAAGCACTTTGATTACACAACCACCTACTCAGTTTTTTTGTTTATTACACTATGGGCCTTACTCTGTGAACAGGGGGTTTAATGCATGTGCGTAAAGTGTCGTCCTAGATGGCCTATGCAGTAATCACTATCCGCATTTATTGAATTCTTAGTTTAAGGAAGACTCTTCTGACGAAAATCCAATTAAGGCGGAAAGTGTCGTCCCTGATTAGCCTGTGCGGACTGCAAAGGCTAATCTGGGACTACACTTTACGCACATGCATAAAACCCCGTTTTCTCAGAGCGTGACTCATATATATTGCCAGACTCGCATGTACAACTGTAAACTATTTTTTTTATCGTTTATTACATTTATTTGGTCAGGCTCGAATGGTAGTGACCTCAGTGTTGGGCCCCGTTATGATCGCCATGGGCGTGTTTATCTGCCGCAACTTCTTGCTCTCTAAAAACCTCATCTTTCGGACAGTGGGTGCCAACGGGGACCTCCAGAAAATGTGCACCACTCTGTTTATCTTCATCGATCTTCTGAAAGCGGATTTACAGATTTCAGTAAGTTTTCTTGGCTAGTTAATTCACGTTTTAAATCGCTGGACATTTTGGACTTTTGTGAAATCAGGCCACATACCGTGTGCGGGAAACGGTTGTGATATATGTTCGAAGTCTCTTCCTACATCTCGAATTCAAAGTAGGACAATTGCCAGTTACTGACAAGTGGACGTGTTATCTAAAGTACGGAGGCCGCTCATAGTAATAGGGGAAAAATGCTGATCGTAAATTGTCTGGTTTTTAGCTAGGTAAATATTGTCAACCAAATTACTTTTGTTAAATATATGGTATACTGGACTGTTGTAAGGTTTGTCCTTGAGAACGCGTTTCTATTGTCATCAATGGAATGGCGTGAAGTGCAAGGATACAAATATGTGAAATGTCTAACTTTCCTTGTTATGACACAAGAAACAAAACATCGCTTCTATTTTATTCTGTCGAGAAGATGCTTTTTACGAAAAACTCCATATTAATAGACTTTCTTGAATTACATTGTATTCTTATTGATAACTTCAATCGTTTTCAGGTTTCCATGGCGATCCTTGTCATGAACGACGGCAGCAAACTCACCTTGGAGGACAAGATTCTACTTCCGGTAGTGCTCCTGATCAGCGCCGGCACGTTCGCTGCCGGCTATTGCAGCGTAAGGACTTGTTGAAACTCGCTGTGGAAAAACTTGTTTATGTATGTGCGTAAATTGTCGTCCCAGATTAGCCTGTGCAGTCTGCAGGGACGACATTTTCCGCCGAAACGGGATTTTCGAAAAGAAGAGACCTTCTTTGAACAAAAAATACCTTAAAAGCAGAAAGTGTCGTCCCTGATTAGCATGTGCGGACTGCGCCCTGTTATGCGCACATTCATTTATTCCGATGCATGCATGTAATGACAACGCAAATAGTGATCTTTTCACACAAACCAAAATTTAAAGCTTATACTATAAAACTAAAGCTAAATACGTGAACCAATTAACATGAAAATCAATATTTCGAAAATATTAGCTTATGATTGATTACTTCTCATATTGACTATTCTTTTGTTTTCAGGTGAGGCTCGAGTCACGGTTATCGTCCCTGTTCTTCGTAATTCTGTGGTTTGTTCTGCCGGCCTACACCCTGTATCTTGTTATCAAGGTGAGCCTCGTTCTGGAAAAATGGGTATCATGCATGTACAGTCCGCACAGGTTAATAAGGGTAACACTTTCTGCATACAGTGGATTTTTGTTTAGAAGAGACCTCCTATAAACGAAATATTTGATAAAAATGGAGTGCTGTCCCTTATAAGTCTATTCGAACTACACAGGCTAACTTGGGATGACAGTTTACAAACATGCATTAAACCCATTTTTCTCAGAACACGACGTGTTGTCTGCAGTGACTTCACATGTCTTTAGGGGCATGTTTGTGTTTAACAATGATATGAAATGCACACAAACATCCTGTTCCAAATACGCGCTCATAAAAACATTAGTTTCTCCATACACTGATAACATAAACTACGCTTAGCATATATGTATCAAGCTCTCTCTCTTAGATAAGCTGCTATTGAAAATATTAGTTCCCTCCCTTTACTGTCATTATATTACGAGTTATCTCCTTAAAAAAATAGTAGCCTCCCTTTACCGTCATTATATAGGCAGTTTAATGCATTTGCGTAAAGTGGCGTCTCAGATTAGCCTGTGCAGTCCTAACAGTCTAATTAAGGATAGCAATTTCCGCATATACTTAAATTTTCGCTTAGAAACGAACTCCATTATACAACTGTGATGACTGTCCAGGCTAATCTGGGACGACACTTTACGCACATGCATTTAACCCCGTTTTCTCATAGCGAGGCTCATATCACTTATGTTCAACATTTTCCACTTTCAGGCGGCACAAGACCTCCGAGATACGTCGCATGACACGAAGATGGAGATCAGTCTGTATTTAGTGTTGTTTGTGACGTCAGCGATTTCATTGGTATTGCGTACTGCTACATTGTTCTTCGGCGTTAAAGTGTACAGACATTTTGGGAATGGATTAGCAGGAAAAGGTAACCTGTTTTTTCGGCGTTAGCTGTATACGCCAGGTTTTCACCTTAGCCTNAACAAGAGACGACACTTTCCGCCTGTATGATATTTTTTGTTTAAAGGAAGTCTCTTCTAAACGAAAATCCAGTCTAGGAGGAAAGTGGCGCCCCATAGAAGCCTGTGCGGACTGCATAGGCTAATCTGGGAAGACACTTTACGCACATGCATTAAGCCCCGCTTTACCAGAGAGCGGCTTAATTATATTTGATGTGACGAAAGACTGGACTCGTGCCAGAACCGGCTTTGCATTCCAAAATGAGATTTAAACATCATGAACATACAGTGACGTGTTAGCAATATTAAGTGCATTCGTAAGTGTATGTATACTTATCAAATATGCACCAATAAACGTGACAGATCAATATTAGATGTGTGTGACGTATGTGAGCACACAATTATGTTTGAAACGCAGGCATCATCGCCAATCCATGAACGCAAATGAAACAAAATTGTTTGCAAATTAAAGAAATTAAAAATCGACATGAGTCTTCACATCCATCGGTAGACATGTTAGTTAGAGAATATCTGATCGGTGGTTTGTGTTTGATAATTATACTCTTCACCGCCCTCGAGGAGTCCCGGTATGCCATGTTTATATTTGAGTCTGGCTCTGCGTACGGACGGTTGACATACTTTTGAACCGCTCGTGCGTCTGTTTACCGTACCGGGCTAGGTAAGGGTTAGGGTTAGGGTTACCCTTAACCTAACCCTAACCCATAACCGTATCGGACAGTTTATGAACCGTATGTTACGGATAAGAAATCGTCCAATACGGTTTAAACCGTATCGGACGGTTTATGCGCACGAACGGTCCAAAACATTCCTCAACCGTCTGATACGGTTTATAAACCGTCTGATACGATTTAGAATAGTTTTGGACCAGTTCGTACACCATACAGATTGGTTGGTGATCGCCATACCGGACACATGGGGTTTCATCCGGGTACTCCACCCCCCTCCCCACAACACAAGACCACACCAAAATATATAAAAAAAAAATCTTCCATGAAAAACAAACGCTGGGTCCTCACATTATGCAGCCTCAGTGATGAGTGTTCGTCGTTTAACTATGCATTAATATAAAACGTTTCACGTGAATAAACATAACTTAAGCAAATAACAGAACATATGAGCCTAACTCAGGGAAAAGAGTGTTTCGTGCATTCGCGTTAAGTGTCATCCCAAATCAGGGACGACACTTTCTGCATAAATTGGATTTTTGCTAAGAAGAGATTTCTCGTAAACGAAAAATACCATAAAAGCGGAAAGTGTTCCGATTAGCCTGTNTTTCTACTTTTTTTATTTTAATGACATGAGAATCAAACCTTCAATCTTATGTGGCATTTTTATGACTGAATTGTCAAACATATATCTTTGCTATATTTATCTGACTTTTTTTCCATTTATACATTAGGGTTTTGATAAAATGAAACTTTTATTTTCTATTTTTTTATTTTAATGACATGATAATCAAACTTTCAATATTTTTTTCTTTTATTTAAGTTTTGCAGTAATATTATTACATGTTTCAATGTTAGATAGTTAACACTTTTCTTATGCTTGGAATTTCTGTTTTGTTTTTGTGTTTTTTTTAATAACATTATACTGACATATATCTGCATTTAAAAATGCTACTAAAAGAATATGAAATAAACATAACTTTTTGAAAAATAATTCGTAAATTAACTTGCTACTAATTTGCATATGTTCCTTTTATCTTTGTAATGTTTACCCAACTTACTTACTTACTTATTCCTCTTCGCCCCGTTCGGAGCATAGGGCCTTTACCACAGCTCTCCATCTGGTTCGGTCCATGGCCCGGGCTTTCGCTTCTCCCCATGACATCTTTATCTTGCGAAGCTCAATGTCCAGTGTTCTGCGCCAGGAGTTTGTAGGCCTACCTCTTCTTCTTTGTCCTTGAGGGTTCCAATCCAGGGCTTGCCTTGCTATGTTGGGCTGGGTTCTTCGCAGCGTGTGTCCGATCCATCTCCACTTCTTCTGTAGTATTGAGATCGTAACCGGTTGCTGCCCTGTTCTTGCCCATAGGTCCTGGTTTGAAATCTTCTCTGGCCATCTTATCCTTAGGATCTGCCTGAGACATTTGTTAATGAATACTTGCAGACTCTGGTCCAGGCGTCTAGTCCGTTTCCAGGTTTCAGCGCCATAAAGGAGGACTGTCTTGACATTAGTATTAAAGAGCCTGATCTTTGTTTTCCAGTGGATGTTCCGGTTGTTCCACACTGGTCTCATTGTCACAAATGCGTGGCGTGCTTTCCCTATTCTGGCCTTGATGTCCTCTTCTGTACCTCCTGTCTTGCTGACAATGCTGCCCAGGTATATGAAGTGGTCAACATCTTCAATCGCTTGCCCTTCTATGTGGATGCCTTGTCTGCTGCCTGGATTGATCCTGAGGCATTTTGTTTTGCTGATGTTGACCTCTAGCCCTGTTGATCTGGCTATTTCCTGCAGTTTCTTTGTTTTCTGCTGCATGTGAATGCAAGTGTGGGACAGGAGCCCAATATCGTCGGCGTAATCAAGGTCTTCCAGCTTGCTCTGAAGGGTCCACTGTATGCCTCTTGGTGTATCCAGTGTCGTTTTCATCACCCAGTCAATGACTAGCGAGAAAATCATAGGAGAGAGAAGGCAACCCTGTCTGACCCCAGTGCGTACTTTGAAAGGTTCAGAGAGGTCCATGTCGTTGATGACTTGGCAGAGGTTGTTGTTGTACATGCTCCGAATTATGTTGACCATCTTGCTTGGGATGCTGTAGTGCATCAGTATTTTCCAGATCGTGTCTCTGTCCACTGTGTCGAAAGCCTTCTTAAAGTCGATGAAGTTGACATACAGCGGACAGTTCCATTCAATGGATTGCTCGATGAGATTGTATTCCATTTTACTAAATTATCAAGAACAAAAAAAAAATAACAAAATGGTAATACATTGTCGTTATTGCAATTTCTTTATTCAATAAATGTGCAGCTTTAATTGAGCTCTTTATGTATCCCCCCTTGAATAGGGATTTATTTTGTAAGTAAATAAAATAGCGAACGCAGTGTATTGCAATTGGTTTGTTAATAAGTATAAGTAAAACACCATTAAAACGTTTTTCGAACAATTACCTAAAGAGCGGACAAAAACGCTAAAAAAATTAAAGGTGTGGCAAAAAATCAAAATAATTTCGGTTAACCTAAACTGAAATTCTTATACTGTTAAAAAGCCATGTGGTGCGTTAATACTTTTCTTGATTGTATTATTGCAATATCTCCTACGTTAACTCGTTTCAGTGTTTGGTGATCCGGCTAAAACTACGACAAACTCGGTAACCGAACAAGAACCGAACATTAACGGACCGGCATGACATCCCTTAATGAGATGAGTGTGAGGTTTTGAGCGTCCACTTACTGGCTGTATATATAATACGCTTATGTATGCGTATAATATGAGCCTCGTTGTGTGAAAACTGGGCTTCGTGCATGTGCGTACAATGTCATCCCATATAAGCCTGTGCAGTCCGCACAGGCTAATCAGGTACGAAACTTTCCATTTTATTTTATGTTTCGTTTAAATTAAGTCTCTTCTCATAGAAAATCAATTTTAAGCGGAAAGTGTCGTTCCTGATTACCCTGTGCGGACTGCAATTTAGTTTATTTGTAACACTGAAACGGAAACAATAAATGACAAACAAAATGTTACCCTTGAACGAAAACGATAACTGACAAAAATACTCGTACTTGACCCGTACATTTAATTACAAATAATTGTGTTGAACAGATATTTGAGTTGAAATTTATGTCGGACATATAATACTTTGGTTTAACTAGAAGGGCGTTAAGAGATTTGTCTAGCATATATATATTTAGAATGATACATGAATATTGATCTGATGATACAAGTACATCAGTCTAATCATGTTCCATACTTGTTAATTTTAGCCTCGTTCTGGAAAAAAAATAATTTAATGCATGTGTCATCCCGCACAGGCTATGAGGGACAACACTTTCCGCCTAGACTGGATTTATGTTTAGAAGTAACTTTTTTTAAATGAAAAATACAATACAGTGGAAAGTATCGTCCCTTATTAGCATGTGCAAACTTCACATGCAAATCTGGGACGACACTTTACGCACGTGCTTTAAGCCCAGTTTTCCCAGAGCGAGGCACATCTGTAGAGCCGCACGTATGTATGGTTGTTGATGTTTTTGTTAGGCATGACAAGCTAAAAAAAAAGAATGACTAAAGTATTTGTATCCGTTTTGTGGTGTTATCAGTAACATGCAGCACAGGTTTGGTCGAATGTTGACAATTGTATCATCGACATGTTCTGAATGTTTCAGTTGACTTCCTAGATTGGTAATCTGCCGATTGCGTCAATTTACGAATGTTGTTTGCAGATAGATATAGTATGCTTGTGCGTAAAGTGTCGTCCCAGTTTTGGCGAAAAGTGTCGTCCCTGATTAGCCTGTCAGACTCCACATGCTAATCTGGGACGACACTGTACGCACATGCATTAAACCCCATTTTCACAGAGCGAGGATCATTTATTGAATAACATGTAAATACTAAACTGCAATACCAATATATAAAACCGTTTGCAATTTGGCGCCATCATATATGAATGACTGTTATCCCTTTGTTTAAACAACGAATTTTACAGTTTACATTCAATAATACGCTAAGATTGCCACAAAACTTCGAACATTCTACTACAAAGATACGTATCCATATCACTGCACAATCGTTTGCAACAATATACGTTTTAAACTAAAGAGCAAATAGTAACTTTCATTTTACCGTGCATAAACACAATATTTGTTGAACATTTAAAATTAATGTGGCATTATTAATACACTCGTGTATTCATAGTTATTTGAAATGCTTCCTCTTGTGCATATAGGCTATTAGAATATACGTTTGTGTATATGACCATTTTACTTCATGTTTATTTATCAATTTAATATGTATTAAAGTGTTTGTAATGTTTGTTTGTCGAAGTAGCATAAATGATTGTTACTTGATCATAATTATATTTATAATGAGTATGGTATTATAATTGTTATGAATAGATGTTGATTGTAATTCTTTTCATTCTTGTTATTCTTATTATTATTATTTATTTTAAAACTATAGAGATATCCTTCTATCCCTCCGTCAAAAATGGAACGAAAATCGCGATGGTTCAATCACAAGGCAGTTACCATACACCACTCTTTCCATTAACGTATTGATTCATCCGGGCTGGGCCAGTTTTCATCAAACAATTCTTAGACTAAAGTCTAAGAATAATGGATATTCTTTAAATTGGAATATTAAACAAAAGCTCTATTTTTTTGTCAAATTTGGCATCAATACCTCTGTCTTCATCATTCTTCGAGTAGAACATTTTCCTTAATGACATAATTACCAGCCGTGGCCTGTATGCATTCAACAACTGGACCTATTTTTGTTGGTTATTAGTGTAACCGAGATCTCCCTCAGCCTGGTCTTCCTTATCAACATATGTAAGTATTAAGAATTTTATTCATATCTATTTATCAACATATATACGTACTAATTATTTGAGTCACATAAGAATATCACTTTATGAATATATTTTGGAAAACTGGGCTTAATGGTGGGTTCCCACTGCCGATCCGATCAACTCGATTTCATTTCCCGACCCAACCCGACCAAGCTCGACTAAAAAGGGTATACACGACTTCTTCTCGACCTCTTGTCGATAACACACGACCCCCACACAACTCATTCACGACGTCCACTCAACCATCTTTCCGATTTCAGCTCGATCATCTCGACCTATACGCGAGCCCTATACGATCTCAGCTCGACCAAGTGGACCTCAGCTCGATCGCCACCAGATCTTCACACGACCAGATCGTCGTACTACAGTCGTACAAAGTCGCGAACGGTCGTGTATTGAAACTTTGTTCTAGTGACATGAGCTCGTGTATGGTCGAATAGCAATCGGGAAGTGATCGTGTACGGTCGAGTAGCCGTCGGGTAGCAGTCTAGTAAATCTGTACATCAAATCGAATAGAGGTCGAGTGGATCGTGTTGCGATCTTAAATAACTCGGGTAGAGGTCGAGCGGATCGGGTACAGATCGTGTAAAAGATGTGAATCCGATATCCACACGATTGCTTCACGATCAACTCGATCTTCTACTGGACTAATACACGACCACTTCCCGAGCGCTTCTTGATCCATTTCCTACTCGACCGCTACTCGATATTTTTTGACATGTCAAAAAATATCGGGTAGGAAGCCCGACCAATGCCGACCTACCGACCGCCCTCGACCACTCATGCAGACCGAACCAGACCAGTACCCGACCGCTTGGTCGGGCTTGATCGAGTTGATCTGATCGGCAGTGGGAACCCAGCTTAATGCAGCTGCGTAAATTGCCGTCCCGTGTGAGCCTGTACAGTACGCACAGGCTAATCAGTGACAACACTTTCCGCTTTTATGGAATTTGTGTTTTAAAGGAGTATCCTCTTAGCGAAAATCCAGTTTAGGCAGAAAGTTTCGTCCCTGATTAGCCTGTGCGGACTGCACATGATTATCTGGGACGATACTTTACGCAGATTCATTAAGCCCATTTTCCCCCAAAAATCGGCTAGTACTGTAGATAATCAGTCGAGAAGCGCCTTTAGAATCTTAAGTTACATCAAATTAAAGGAAGATGTTGACCAACGACTTCATCTTTTTAAGGGCGAAATATTAAAATAGAGTGATTTTACAGTGTTGCATTTTAAGAACCCTGATTCGACATCAATATGTGGGCCGATACAATAAAGGAAAATACTTACAATGCGCCGTAAACAAATTATAAAATTAAACTTAACATTACATCTCGGAAATTCCTATAAAACAGATCATTCATATTTCGAATAAAATATATGTTTGTTGTTATATATATATATATATATATATATATATNACGCATCTATTTAGAAGCTGCTTCACATTGTATTCAAACTTGTCTCTGATGGGAATAATCGTGAAGTGTTAACACTTTCAATGACCGTTGAATGATTTGGCAAGCTCTCAGATAAAGGGTTACACTCAATCCTTTAATATTCTCTGTAATTGGAACTGCAACGCCTTTCTGACATAACACATTCATGACAATTTAAATTAATTGCTCTCTGGGAAAACTGGGCTAAATACATGTGCGTAAAGTAAAGGCTAATCAGGGACGAAACTTTCCTTCTAGTTAAGGAGTAAAATTTAGAGCAGACTACGTTTAAGCAAAATATTCCAAAAAAGCGGAAAGTGTAATTTCTGATTAGTCTTTGCGGACTGTACGGCCTAATCTTGCACGATACTTAACGCAATTGCATAACGCTGGGTTTTCCCCGAGCGCGGCTCAAATTTTTCATATATGTATATATATATATAATATGTTCACAATCAGAAACCAACATACGGTTATGAACGAAGAATGTTATAACAAAAACCAATTAACAATCTTTATATAGTATACTATGTGTGTTGTTGTGTTGATAAATGGCAGATACAATACATTTCAACCGACAAACATATTATTTGCAGTACTACAACTATTAACGGCCAAAGTACCATTTATTATAAATGAAAAATGAAAATCCAGAATAAAATCAGGCTGGAAATTATTGCTAAGATAAACTAGTATTTTATTCAAGGCAAGTGATAAAAAGCCTTCATTATACAGGACGAAACATACAACACAATATGTATCATTGAAATGATTACAGCTTTTTTTAAACAAATTGGAACGGGCATCGGTCATCGGGGGTGTTTCCAGTAAAAAAAAGAATACAATTTAAAAAAAGGAAAAAAAGTAACCCTCAACAGGGCTCGAACCACTGACCCCCGGATTCCTGGAGTCCTAGAGTAAAAAGCTACCTGTTTAGACCACTCGACCACGTACGCTCATGTATCAGGCGAATGTATTTTTAAGCTATATAAGCAATCCTCGTAGGTTCCCAAAATATCGTTTCGCGTCGCGCGACGCTTTATCTAGTGGACAGTCCCTTTAAACGGTTGAAAGACCTGTGAAACCTCACACTTATCGCAGAATGATTCACAAACCACACAAGTGTTAATTAAAATTCTAACACGGCGCATGCAAACTTTCATATAAACAAAGAAGGAAATCGTCCATGGGTTATTCTGCAATAATTATGGGCGGAGCTTATACACTGACAGCACGCGCTATGACTGACCAAAACATGCCGATACTTTTTCCACCAGCGTAATAATCCGGTATTTTATGAATGAAAGTCACGTGACAAAATACTACGCAATTAAAACAAATGCGTAAAATTGAACCAAATTTCCCATTAATTCCAGCACAATTAATATAAATATCAATAAATAAATCCAAAAATGAAAAACACTTCATGTTCACAAACACGTGAAACACCATGTGTAACTGAATAACGGATGAAGATGAGACATTGAGTAAACACTATTTGTAATGTGTTCTTGTACAGTATCGTTAATAAATTTCAATTTACTGACACAGTAACATATACTGCGATGTTATAGTTGTAGTCCTTATACTATTGCGTTGATAAAAATGTACAATGTACACATGTACACTGATCACAACTAAGTTTATACAAGTTGTTGGTGTTCTTATTTAATCAAACGGATGAAATGACCCGTTTTTTTTCCATCCAGTTTGGCTTTTATTGAGGGAGGTGATCTCATTGACAGAACAGCCACAAGTTTTTTTATCGGCGGAACTTCACATAAAGTAGAACGCAAGAAAAAATAGTTACATTGTAGAAATCTTTAGTAAAAACCGTGTTAGAATCGAAATAATTCTTTTACGTTATAGTTTGTTGTCGAATAACCCACGGCCGGCAGTTTAGATGCGTGTTTTCACTCGTGATTTAATTCCTACGCATCTAAACTTCCGGCCGTGGGTTATGCGACAACAAACTATAACGTAAAAGAATTATTTCTTAATTAACCTAATATTACATAGAAAAGCAATTGAAGAGAACACATTTGTAACAGCATTACACATTTCGAAGGCGTGATGAAATGCACCAAATACAAGTACCAACTAAAAATCTCTTCTGTTTGAAATAATTGCAGAAAAAAGCGTCATTAAGTACGAACATGTGTAATACCTTATTTGTTGATTTACATATCATTATATAAACACAATTATGTGTTTCATGATAGTTTAGATTGTTTTGTTGAGTGTGGTTGGCTTTTAAGCATGAGATTAAGTATTCATGGCATATACAAAAAGAAAAAGAGAATATTATTATATGACTATTTATATCATCCAATCAGTTGTCGTCATTCGTATCACGTGACCGTCAAAAATGTTACTGGATTGGACTGTGAGCGTCAATTATATTTCCTATTGAACGGTCCGAGTTTAAACGAACATTTCACGTCATTTCTGAGTCGACTTCAAGAACAATCGATAACATCTACATGGTGTAAATACTATATATTGTGTTCATCTGCATAAACGTTATTAAAAAGTGTGTCCCTAAAAGAGTGCTTCACATCACATGCTAAGTATTTTTCAGAGCATTTTTCTTGAGAAAATATGTTTACGTTAATCGTCACACAACGTCATAAAATGACGTTAACACTCGCGCTCTTTCGCGAACTTAACGTTGTTATGTATAATTGTGCATGAATAATGTACATAACTAAACGAATGTGATAGGTTAACACAAAGATAATGTAACTGTGTTTTGTAGCGTATTGCTAAATATGTGACTTCTAACATGACTGGTATACTCAATTTGGACTCATCGACTCGTCCCCATATGGTATGTCATCCATTAACTCATCAAAATATATCACAGTATTGCACACAAAGCTTTTCAATAACCGTAAATTATTATGTGTTGCTTCACAATATTCATCAGTAGTACTGAAACATACAAGCATTTACGGTGTTGATCATTGCACACAGTGCTATTTAAGCATCCCTTACAACAAAGGCGTCTGTCTTCTCTGATCTTTTTGTTTAAAATTATCGACATGTTTAGGAGTGAACAGTATTCCCCGGACACAAAACACTTTGTGGACGGCGTTATTGTCACTTTAGCTAGAACAGTGCCATTTAACCTTTTATTTCTTCAGACATTAATCTGTTTTTGTCCAACGACATGAAAACCTTCTGTTTCTCTCGTTTTTTGTCATCGCCATGGACGGATGTTTGTGTTTGTTCAGAACACGGTTCAATGTAACTCTGAATTTAATTCGCATCGAGTTTCTGTTTACATCAGTAATCTAACTAGTATTTAGTTTGATTATTTTTTTCTTTCATTTAAAAATGCCATCTGCCGGTAAAAGGAATTACAATAATAATAATGTTTCTGCACTTTCATTACTTCTATGTTAATTGAAATGGATAGAAATGAACAACAATTTTGCATTTTGAAACAGGCATATCTAGTCGAACGACTTCATCATAGACATGATGCTATAAATGCACATAGAGAAAAATAAATATATATAATAATGGTTAATGCGTCAAAAGGCACATTTAATACACATAAGTATTTCCTTTTGTCGATCAATACGGTAACTAAACATGTAAATTGTACCTAAACTTTGCGTCTGTATGAAAACGCTTGTAGTTGATTTGTCTCATAATGGTTAGCAATCACATGGATAGAAACACAACTTGAACACTTTTCAACACGAAATTTTTAAGATAAATAACATAAACAATATATTTATATTTAAACTTAACATTATACATATACATTCATCTAACGGCATCAAGCTTTACAAATAATTTTTTGATTATGCATCGAATACGAAAAACTTGAACCATTCTCTAATTTGAAATGAATCCACCTATTTCACTGTCCCAGCTCCCATGAGCCCGGTCAGCAAATTGACCACGGTCCTCATGGGCGTTTAATTAATGTCACTTACCTTATGTTAAACGTCATCACTTTTTTTCGCACATTGCTTGTACCTTTTTCAGAATATGTACTCCCACAACACAGTTTTATATATTATATAAGTTACAGTCCATCGCGTTTTATGCTCATTGTATTGACTGCATAAACAATTGCATGAATTTCAGAAACCATTTTATTTACATACCAACTTACGTTGCGCGTTCGTTAGGGGGGAAGATACACACTGACATTAACACTGTTTGTGTTACTTGTATAGCAGTTTTAACTTTTAACACAGCACCGAGCTAGACAAATGTTATTCCCTGAAAATAAATTGATTAAACTGTATGCGAAATAATGGTAGACTCATCCATATAACGTGTGTTCATCTTTTAAAGTTATATTTCCTTGTCACAGTTTTCATGTGTTGTCTTGAGGCATATCAGAATGACAAGAACTGTTTACACAAACAGTTTCACGTGGTATTATATATGTATTTGAATTAAATGTTTGACATAAACTAAAGCATAAGTCTACACTCTATTATGAGTTAAGCTTTTTCAAATAATTAGACGATATCTGTGGATTCTGAGCTTTTTTATACTGAGTAGAATCGGTGTATAGCAAACTCATGTAAGTAGGAGAAGAGCTTTTTTAACGGAAATATATATCAACTGAGTGTCCTCGTGTGATTTAAATCATATTAAAAAGCTTTTTTAAGGAACTATTATGATCCAAAACAGCAATTCGAAATATTTTTCTCCAATAAATAGCTTCAATACACTGGCGATAGTAACTACAGGTGTATGCAACATTCTTTCTAAATTAGACTCTTAATGGGACTGTCAACCACGAATGACGAAAAAAGCAAAAGTTCTAATATACCGTATTTTTTTACAATGATTATTTTATATTGATAAAAAATATCAAAATGTTTTTATCAACGTAATGTTGCCTTGCGACTTAAGTGTACACTTCTCTTGTTTTGCTTAATGTATTTAGAAACGGTTTCGTTTTTTAACATGAAGTTGACATGATTCAATATTAAATTATTGTTGGGGAAAAACGCATTTGTTAAGTAAGATTTAATATTTAGAATGTGATTCTGTTAAAGAATATCTCTACCGGGAATAGTTTAGTGTGTGGAAAAAGTGTAAACAATTTCAATGATCTTTAAATCATTTTGTCATGCAATCCCACAATTGTAAGAAAAACAAATGTTGTTCTTAGTAATGGGTTAAACAACTCTTTGAAGACATAACGCATTTCAAATCATTTAAATGTTTCAAGTGTCATGCTAATTTGTTTTCGCTAAACCGATTCTTAACGATTTTCTTTTTCTAAAATGCCCATTAACCCGCGGAAGCTACTTAATTACGCGCTGTTATAATCCACTAAGTATAGAAATATCTTTCTTCCAGTTGTCAAAATGCTACAATTAATACGTTTTAAATCACGTACTTTTATTCCACTTATTGTAGTGTATACAACTTCAAGACATGTATTTAGTTATTAAGCTTTTTAATTTAAACCAAAAGGGTTTAAAGCCGCAACACAATTTGCCAAAACAAAATCACAATCCGTCAAGTATATCGTGTTTAAAATGTAAACGCAAAGAGAGTGAAGAACGATTAAATGTAATTAAAATTTAGTTACTCAATGGTTAAATATTCAGAAGAGGTAATACTGTACAATGGTTGTCAAAAGCGACCAGAGCAGAAACAGTCCACTTTTCTCGAATG
>VMBQ01011590.1:0-18420 GCA_007657795.1 Dreissena rostriformis | reverse complement strand
GTAGTAGTAGTAGTAGTAGTAGTAGTAGTAGTAGTAGTAGTAGTAGTAGTAGTAGTAGTAGTAGTAGTAGTAGTAGTAGTAGTAGTAGTAGTAGTAGTAGTAGTAGTAGTAGAAGTAGTTGTAGTAGTAGTAGTAGTAGTAGTAGAAGTAGTAGTAGTAGAAGTAGTAGTAGTGTTAGAAGTAGTAGTAGTAGTAGTAGTTGTAGTAGTAGTAGTAGTAGTAGAAGTAGTATTAGTAGTAGTAGTAGTAGTAGTAGTAGTAGTAGTAGTAGCAGTAACAGTAGCAGTAGCAGAAGATAAATATAAATTAAGTTGTACAAAATGCATGTAAACAATGCTGTCTGTAAGGCATATATACAAAGCTTTCATATCAACACAGTTTTCTTTAGTTCATATAAACAAATTTCTCTGTACTCATGAAGTGAATAAAAACAAAGTTGTTTTTACTTCAGGACTGACTAAAAACGTGTGTTTACTTCAGGACTACATAGCAAAGGTGAGGGGGAGCCAGCAGAAGCTCCAAAAGACGGTGGACAGATGCGCCACAACAATAAGGAGATCAAGGCCCAGCTCAACAACTTCGAGGGCATGATGAAGGCGCTGATGGCGCACCAGAACATCATCTACCAGGAGAAGGACTTGCAGGAGACCGAGGAGATAAGTCCCATAGGCGTGTACTCCTAGTTGGCATGGTTACGAGGACGGTGAATTGTTTCGGGAATGGAGATGAAAACGATAGTAGGTGCTGGTTACCCAAGTGATGGTTATGGCATGTACATGCATTTGTAATGATAAGTATGCATTTTTAGTTTCTTATGATGATAATCAGCGTCCTTCTTTACTATTATTGTTGCTTGTCCAAGTGCGAGTGCCAATCTGTTGTTTTCTGAGCTGTATGTATAAGTGGAAATACTCTAAGTGATAAGTGAATACGGCTGTAAAGTCTTAACACATTGCGGTAGGTTGTGTGCCATTATTTATGAAACCGTGAGTGTTTCTTGTTATTGGAATAGATTGATACTATCTTGAGATACTTCTATAACCTAATTTAATAATGCAATATGTATCGTTTGTTTACAGCACTGTAATGTGCAACATATTACTGCTTTGCGTAGTTACCTCTGTGAATACAATAAGTGTGAAACTGCTATATATCCCGCGTGCATTTAAACAGTATGTGAATGTCTGTGGCGGATATTATAATGGATTTATCATTTTCGTTTCATACATTTTTTTGAATAACCATATATAGGGAAATTAGAAATGCGTTATACAATTCATGCGTTAATAACTTCTTATCTATGATCCTTAATATGAGAAAAAAAACAATAAACCATGATAAAAAAGTTATGTCTAAAACATAAAACTTCTTCTATCATGTAATAGTGTTGCTCGACCGTCTATAACGTGCATGCATTCTTCTTAGAATGTTTTCTGAGTGAAAGTGCGTGTTCTATGTAGGGTCTTTATTTCTCAGTATAGGCCAGTTTAATTTAAATGAACATTCAAGTGCATCAACACTATTTGTGTGTGATCTTTCTTTTTATGTAACATAACTTATGAAAAAGAAGTACTGTTTAGTATTTATGTTCATGTGTATGTTATGTTTAGCTGCTAATGATGCAATAGCTTTTGATCTGTAAAAAAAATTGAAAAACATGCACGGTATGGATCAGTTGAAATGTGTGGAAATAACAATCTACGTATGTTTCACATTGAAAGGCATACCTTAACCTCGCAATTTATAACCGGGAACGCATGCCAGTAAGTGTTTACTGATTGCAATTTTGTTTTGCTTTCTGTCTCTCAATTGTATTTATTTGTGAACGCCTTTGATGAAATTATGTTAGGTTTTGGATAATAGTGCCAAATGTTTCTTTGTACGAAACCAAATTTTTTCTTTGTTAGCTGTGTATGCTTCATCAGTGGTTTATTAACTACAATGCTTAAATAATAGTTCATCCATATCGCATGATGCGGCTCTTAATTATGGGCCTTGAATTAAACAAAAAATAGCATAATTTACATGTTTCTTTCAATGGAAGTTACTTACTGCAGAAGAAGAAGAATGCAATGGAGTTGAATACACTAAACATTATCGTTTTGCAAATAAACAAATAACAATCTGATACAGGTAACGTTTTTTTTATTTTTAATGATTTCCACATGCATCCAAAAAATATAATATGTATTAGTTGTTTCATCTAACAAATGTTTGGCAACGTTCATAATTTATTAAGAAGAATGCAAATTTTATGTTCCAAACTTTTAAATAAAAAAAAATAAAAACAATATAAGATACGGAACAAATCAAACACAAAACCGATTAACTCAAAAATAAAGGAGTGGCAATCCATGTATAAACAAACGCTTTTGTTCTAAAATGCCTACGACCGTGTCTCAGTTAGTACGTAAAGCCTTGTTCAAAGATTGTCGATTACATAATTTTCAAACTTGTAATAACGGATTCAAAACATAAAACAATTGTGTACAAATTAGAGCAAAATAATACATTATGCATACGCACATACTGACAAAAACAAGTTTATTTATGAGTGATATTCATTTGAAAAAAAGAAAACTATAAAGCGTCAAAACACAAAAAACGTATGAATCATTTTTTTGTTACTGTTTCTTTTGTTTTCGCTACGAGTTTTGTGAACACTTGGATTGCATATATAAACTAAAACATGCATAATGCTATATGTCTTTCCTAATGATCGAGCGTTTAGGGTGGAAGCCTTTTGATCCGGATTCTGCCGGGTCAATCATGCGGGGGTCAACATTTTTAATCCGTTTTTTGTTGCTATTTTTGATGGTTACATTTCTTTTATGCTGTATTGTTTAGCTATTTAATTCCGTAAATGCAATGTATCTTCAGCAATGCGTTATTTGTTTCCCTAAAGCGTGATCTACCAGCTCATTGGCCGTTGCGTTATTTTTCTTCCCTACAGCAACTGTTATCAGCACGGCCAACGGTTGGTTCAAATATGTGAAATGTAGATACTCAAAAAATATAATAAATTATCTAACATATCACAACACTATAAAAATACAATTTAGTATATACTCAAATATTGACATTGGTTAAGTGCCCTTTAAATGTTGAAATAGCGACCATTACTCACGACAAGATTTTTCAAACTGCGTGAGAAAGACAAATATTTAATAATTTCATTATTAGTGTAGTGTAGTGTAGTGTAGTGTAGTGTAGTGAAGTTTAATGTAGTGTAATATTTTTTGTATTTTATTATATTTTATTATATTTTATTATATTTTATTATATTGTATTATATTGTATTATATTGTATTATATTTTATTATATTTTATTATATTTTATTATATTGTTTAATATTGTATTATATTTTATTATATTTAAATATATTTTATTATATTTTATTATATTTTATGATATTATATTATATGTTATGATATTTTATTATATTGTATTATATTTTGTTATTTTTTATTATATAATATTATTTAATATTATATTATCTTTATTATATTAATTTTTGTTATATATTTTTTTTTCAATTCACTTTATCACAAACGTCTCGATTCTAAAGCTTCAACGACATAAATCAAGTGTCAAACGGCGCCATATTTTAAAATCAACTGTCCAGATAAATATCAGACTACTTTCAATGGCTGAGCCCTGTATTTTCCCATAGGCTACTAACCGCTTGTGGAAACGGCCGACGTGATCATAATTAATTTCGTAGATAATTGATTACAGCGGACAAGTGGTAACGATTAGTCGATGTATCACGATTGCTTCGGTCAGTGTAAATAGCTGTAAATCAATATCACGAAGGATCCTTTATTAAGATAACACAATTTTGATGGCTTTGTATTATATTCATAATACAAGAACAAGCCAACATATTTTATAGAAAAAACAGCTAAATTTGCTGTAACTTACACATAAATAACCAAAACGTCCTTTTCTGTTAATATTCGGCAAAACTTAAAAGCTTTTTTGACTTCGTATGCGAAATTTAAGGAAACGTTAATTTGGCACCGGCAAAGTTACTTGAAAATGATTATGTCGAGTTTCGTTTTGTCGTAATGACGAATTACGACAAGGAAAGAAGATAAAACTCGTCAAATATAGTCGCATTTACAACGCAGTATGAATATTTATTTCTTCACAACATGCTGTTTTTATCGCAGATCCATTTTATAATATGAGACCTTTTTATGAGTTTTGAAGACAGGTTTCATTTAGACAGTTGCGTTGTTAGCCTCAAAGAAATTGTATAATCCGATACATGTATGTTAATGAGTATGTCGTCATTCTTTATTCCATCTTGTCTCGTTTATTAAAACAGTTCAACGAACACTAAGGCGCTCAACTTTTAATCTAGCTTGAAACAATTCAATCTTAAAAAGACTGTTCATGAATATATGTGGAGCAGGGTGTTAAAGATGTAATTGATGGTCCGTTTCTCTGTAAAATAATATCAAGCCATATATCAGTAGACCGGTATCGGTAAATGTGTCCGAACAGTTATCACAAAACATTTAGCTGAATTCTATTGTACTGCGCACTAAGAAGGCCCTAACTTTCTGAACAAAAGTTCAACTATATGTAAAAAGGGAAAGAACAATACCTACAACATTCGTGAAAATTTGATAAAGATCTTGTGTATACTTATGCATTCTGGTTTGAAGACACGACGAAGACATGGCGCATAACTATGCATTCGGATTAAAACATATGATAAGGAAATATTACATATTTAGGCATTATGATTTGAACATGTAAAGAAAACCTACCGTATAGCTATGCATTCTGATTTGAAGACATGATAAGAACTAGTGCATAGCTATGCATTGTTATTGGGACATCTGATTGACATCTTGAGTATATATATTCATTTTGATTTTTAAGAACAGATGACAACCTAGTGCAGAGCTTTGCATTAACATTTAAGAGACATTGAGCGATTTTGCGCAGAAGTATCCATTCTGTTTTAAACATCTGATAATAAAGACCTACTGTATAGCTAACCATGTTGGGTAGAACATCTGGTAAATACTTATAAATAGTTACATTTAAAGATCTTATACAATATAGCGCATTTTTATGCATTCGGATACAATGTCAAATGACGTCCTTTTGCATGGTAGTTCACTATGATTTGAATACCTGATGAAGGCAAGAACCTAGGTATGCGTTCCTATTTGACAATTTGATAAAGATCTAGCGCGTTTTTACCGTTCGGATTTGAACATGCGAGGAAGAAAGAAGAACCCAGCACATACTTTTGCATCCTGATGTGAAGAAAAAATGAAACGTAGTACATACCTATGCATTCTTAATAAGCATTCTTAATACACGAAGAAACATATTTTAACCTGTAAGAACTGTACAGAAACGAATTTAAGGAGCTTAATTTTTGGCAAAGGAGTTTGTGTGTGTTGCAAGTTCAAACATATCCTTAAAATGATTAACTCACCTTACATTCAAAAGGACAGGACAACAAACAAATAAGGAATTATCGCGGTTATACATGGGTAACGACATTATGTTATATATTGGATACATATGTATAATTAAAGATGTTTTAAAAATTTCGCCTTTATCATGATATTTAATTTAAAATAAACATCTCAAGACTTACTTCCAAGTGTATTGATGGTGGAATCGAATGATGCAAGGAATCCTGGGTAACTGACACTGCGATCCGTGGTGAACTGGACTGTCATATTGGATCCAGAAGAACAAACTAAAGTAATTGGAACGCTGCTTCCAGAATATATGAAGCACATTTTGCATTTGTATTGAAAATTTCACTTTCCAAATAATTATGTATTGTGCAAAGATAGCGTAGGCATATTGACCTTATTTGTTTGGACTTTAATAGAATAATGCCATGTTTCAAACACTACACTACCTTCAAAGTGCTGGGTAGGTCGTATTTGGTCCATCATATAGTTGAAAAAATTCATATGTAGATTCCGTAATGAAGGAATCAAAATACAGACATATTTTGGAGTATGAGGTTCTGACATGTAGTAGGTACAACTCATGTAATTTGAATAGTTAACCGGATAATTTGGACAAGCAATCCGCCCACATCCGTAAAATCTGCCACCACAAGTGCCTACCGATGCTGAAAAAGATATATGGCTCAATCAATTTGAATGTTGGAAACTTCGATGGTATCTTGCATATTAAATAATGCACAGTATATGAAACAAGAATGCTCATTATACGTTTTTATTGTGACAGAAATCGCTCATAGCATTGATTCAATGAGAATGGCGTTTATAAGGTTCAAATTACTAAATATATTTAACGGTAACCTTATACCATTTTGATGATTAAATTGTGATATAAAATATGACATTAAGAAGTATTAAAACATAATATCATATTAATTCGTGACCCACAATTACAACAGTTCTCAATTTAAAACTCAATCGAAACCAAGAACTGTGCGCAGATTACTTTAGAATAATTCGTAATTACGTCCTAATCATTTTAATTAAACACAATTTTTGTTATCTTTATTTACATTGGAATTATTTAATGTTATCTTTGGTCTGACCATCTAAGCCATTTAAACATTTAGCCATTGATGATTAACTTATAATTATGAATACGTTATTTATGTTTAATAGGCCTTTCCTAAAACACAAAGTACATTCCATTGCGTTGTTCGCTTCTGGTGACTTTAATTGAATGCAATTCATACTTATATTTACGGACATACCAACATAAATCAATGCATTGTTGAGTTAGCCTACCATATGCATGATTTATAAACTTAAAATGGTCGGATGCCATAAAACAAACTTATAAAAGCAGTTTTATTTTAATTTGTTCTTATGTATTATTATTATTATGTAAGAAGATATCGTGTGCTGAATATAGGATTATGTAATGAAATACAAAGGGAACGTTTTTATTTGGAAAATTATCGTTGTTATTCACATGACTAAAGTCATAACTTTCGCAAGAAACTTATTGATTTGGACCCTTTACATATTGTCAGTGTTATTGTTGGGAAGAGTTTATAGTGCTACGCTTTCGGGCATTTGCCCGGAACGTCACGTGGCACCCACGGCACCATCAAGTTGTTGTGTATAATGTTGTTAATATATACTTAAAGTAAAGACATTGGGGACACAACGCGTTGGTCTTATTTCTATACGAGCAATAGACATTTATAAAAAATATGTTTGTTAACTTTATTAATTAAATCTATATTTCTTAATTTGGATGCAATTGCAAAAAAAAACTTTTTATTACATAGACGCAAAATCACATTTTTCGTAAAATACAAGAATTAAAATTACTGTATTTTAAAAATATATTCGAAAAAAAAGTACTCAGTGCAAACATCTAGACTGCCTTCGATTTGTCAGGAATTTCGTATTTCTTTAAAGTTTCGCTTTAAAGGGACCTGTTCACAATTTGATAAATTGAAAATAATTGTTTCAAATGTGACATATTTCGTTGTAGTTATGTTATTTGCAAGGAAATAGTTATACTAAACATTTACCATGCTCTAAAATATCCATTATATGCATCGTTTGACGATTAAAAAAATCTAAAACGTATAAAGCGTTTCACACGCGAAACGATTGAATAATTTGGGGACTTCTGCTTTTATCGTTATATTTTGTGACATTACTAGGATTGCTTATATTAAGTATAAAATACGTCACTTATTATATCAACATGGTTGAAGCGCTAAACTTTTTCTCTAAGGGTCAGTGGTTCGAGCCCAGGGGACCGTTTCTTAGAGCTACGTACGTTCGAAAATCATACGTAAGTGCAAAACGTAAAGTTAGTAGCGTTTCTATAAACTTCGTAAAGTTACGTATACCGTATTTTTGCACGTAAAGTTACGTGTGCTCAAAGGCTCGCGTAAATCAGTTATTTTGCGTAAATATGGCGGCGTATGCACCGATATTTGTGATTTTTGTAATGAAAAAAGGCAATTTATATATATCTACGAACGCAACATCATTTTAGTTAAATTTAAACCTTTTATCTATATTTAGACCTTAATCAATGGTAGGGCATGGAAAATAATGTAATGGAAATCCTGCGTTGATTGTTGACAACGGGTGGATGTGTGCAGGATCTATTGTGGATTGAAGTTTTGCTAAAAGAGGAATTGTAACATTTTCGAATCGATTGTTATTATGATTTGTTCGATTTTTCTTTTGACAATTCATTCAACTTTCGTTTTTAACATGGATTTATCCATCACAAGTTGAACGTTTATCAAACAAACGCAACGAATGCGACATTTATTTGCTGAGTGATAGAATTGATTCATTGTAAACATGGCCGGGTAAAAGTTAACTTTTTCTGTACCGTACTGCTGTTTCTATCATACAGTAATATGTGTCGTGAGAAAACTGGGCATAATGCTTGTGCGTAAATTGTCATCCCAGATTAGCCTGTGCAGTCCGCAAAGGCTAATCAGGGACGAAAATTTCCGCTTTTATGGAATTTTTCGTTTAAATGATGTCTCTTCTTAGCGAAAATCCAGTTTAGGCGGAAAGTGTCGTCCCCCGGATTAGCCTGTGCGACTTCAAAGGCTAATCTGGGACGACACTTTACGCACATGCATTATTCCCAGTTTTCTCAGAACACGACACATATGTGCTTATATTGATTGATATAGCAGGCAACAGCGTTTTTAAACATATTTATATGGTTGTCACTTTATTGTTAATTGTCACTTTTTTCCACGTAGCTGACCTTTACATAACGCCAGCAGACCTGAATGAATGCACTCAATTTATTTCGATAGTATAGGATGTAACACTAATCAGTTACAATAACACATTAGATACCGGTAAATTCCATTTCCAAGACTTTCAGGGTCAGTGCTGGGTCAGTTAATCGTCAGGGGAAGAAGGAATTACTATCAATAAACGCCTTATGTTGATAACAGTATTGCTTTCAAGATATCAAATTACACGAATTTTAGGGAAAGAAACAAATGAAAATGGTAAATGCTTTGTCTTGCATTGTGAGACAAATCTACCGAAATAGTATAGTGTCCATGATCGATGGGAAATCATTTAATTATCTAACCACACATGTGTGACGTACGCAGTCAGTCTGTCTGAAAATCTTTCCTGCAAGCCAGAATAGGCTACCGACATTTGCCAGTTTGTTATAAATAACGCAGTGTGACTTCAATTTTCTATCGGAAAGTATTTAGGTTTGATGTTCCATTTTTACAAGGCAACAAGATTTGTAAAGACCCGCGTCATGCAAAATATGGGACTTATGCAATATGTTGCCAACGTAGCTACAGTCCAGCCTGCTTGTCCACACAGTCTGGTCAGGAAATGCATACTGAGGAGGATACTCAGGAGATGCCATGAAACCTTGCGTGCTTTTTTTTATAGCGGAAAGCATAGCCCCTGAACAGACTGCGCAGGCTGGCCTTGAGTTACACTGGCCGCATATGCCATAAGACCAATTTTCGCATGACACAGATGTAACAATGTTTTTTGAATGTGTGGAAAGAAAACTGTGTCTTAAACAATTATCAAATGGCGATATTTTCAAATGCTCTCTATCAGGTCCGCGCGGCATAGCACCTAAGTTTTACGCTACGTTCGGTTTATAGAAACGCACTTACGCATTTAGGAAAACGTACGTAACTTTATACGTACGTAAATTTTCGTCCGTAAAGTTACGCATTGTACCAGAAACGGTCCCCAGGTGTGTATTAACGTTTTTTTTCTCTTTTCTATGTTTTTATACTGTATCCTAGTTTCGATGTTTACATTTATCAATTTAAAACATTGAATGACACACTTCAAAACATGCCAAACTCTGTGAACAAGTCCCTTAAAAATAACCAGGATTTTATTCTTCCATATACTAAATCGTACCTCTTCATACGCAGGTGCATAAACATATTAATAAGATGATAGAATTTAGGTGGGTGAAACTCAAGAAGTATTTACGGAAACAATAAGCGTTCTCTGAATAATTGGAGGTAATTTACAAGTGATGTCACATAGTTTTGGTAAAAGCCTATATCTATCATGGCAATATGGTATTATTTAAATTACCCAAACTATTTTGATAATTTATATATGCTATTCACCAGCTTGACAAAAAAAACGTGTGGTAGGGACAGATGTACATGCAAAGAAGACACATATGCATTCATATTACCAGTAAAACGTTATATTTTAATTAAAGAAAACATGTTTATATTTTTTTTATATTAAACATGTGTTGTATATTCAGAATGCAAGTATCTCTTTTCAGTAAATGTTTTAAGGGATTGACGACTTACATGATAATCCTCTCTGATAGCATTACCATCAATACATTAGTCTACATGTATGTACACGAAGTAACATGTCAATATATGAATTATTATATTGGATGTTGTATGGGTTTGCGTTATGTATAAGAATAAATAAATAACAATACGCATCGACTTGAAACCTGATGCATAGGTATTTTACCCCAAGGGGCGCAATTAATACAATCCCAAAACATTACTATCGCTTACAAATTTATTAAAATGACAAAAAATGTGTGCACATCTAAAAATCATACCATTGTACCTGTTAATAAACAAAATGAAAACGACATGGTGAAATATATTTTTTGTATAACATAAATTCCAAGGCAACTGAATCTGATAATGTACAATCACATTTGGTATACAATAAATTCATAGTTTTTCACAAGAAAACCAATACAAATTTTTACATATATCGTGCCCCGTTATAACGAAATGAAAATGAATATTGCGTTTTAAAAATAAATAAGGCTCTTAAATACGTACCAAATATTTCGGTTAATTAATTGTGTAATTATCCCCAAGCTTAAAAGCGTGGGGATATTGTATTGATCTCCGCTTCTTTTTTTTGATCGGCCACTATCTCCTCCTACACTATTAGCACTAGAACCTTGAAACTTACACACGTGGTAGCTATGCGCATATGTGCGACGGTGACGGTGACTGAATTTTGATCTTACCCCTGGGTCAAATATTATGGGTAAATAAATGGGTAAAATGGGTAAAAAACTCATTTTACTAATAACATTCGACGCACATGATAATAATTTTTGACCCAGGGTTCAGATCAAAATTCCAAATAGTACATCGTCGCACATATGGTCATAGCTACCATGTGTGTAAGTTTCAAGGTTCTAGTGCTAATAGTGTAGGAGGAGATAATGAAGAATGGGGGTTGGGGTGGGGCCCAAAATTTTGTTTTGACATAACTTCTTCATTTATTCACCCATTGACGCCACTTTAATACTGAACATCTCTTATGACAACACGGTCTATCTTGACCATCCATGTCCAGATTACCCACCCCAGGGCCATTGAGAAAGGTAAAGGCAGCTTGGTTCCCGTCCCCTTTCAAATGTATCGAGAGGTCCACGGGTACTTCTTACCCATACCCCCATTATTTTTTTCGTACCCAACATTTTTCGTACCCAATTTGTTTTCGTACCCAATTTGTTTTTCGTACCCAAATTTATTTTCGCACCCACATTTTTTTTCGTACCCAATTTTTTGTTTTCGTACACAATTTTTTTTTCGTACCCAATTTTTGGTTCGTACACAATTTTTTTTTCGTACCCAATTTTTGTTTCGTACCCACATTTTGTTTCGTACCTAATTTTTTTTTCGTACCCGATTTTTTTTTTTAACCAAACTTATTTTCGTACTCAAATTTTGTTTCGTACCCACCCCGGGGCCCCGCGAACATAGGCCTTGCCCACCCAAAATTGCCTTTTAATATAACATCTATGCGGCGTGTGGATACGCGTCCATAACTGCAACAAATGCCTTCATATCTTCATATTTAATACTCACTGATGTTCGTTTTGACAAAACATACCATTGTTTCCCTATTTACTAATAACCGAAAGACAGGGGTTTCAATCCGGAATATTGTTATTTTGTATTGAACTACTAAGAACTAACTAATTAATATTATATAAACACATCAAGAATAATAATATAATAAATAAACTACCATTAAAACCGAGTGATAGTGGGACCGGAGTTGTTGAGATAATAAACACTACATTTTGAGAATTGATGAACCTAATTTGATTGTTTTGATGAATACGTGTTAACAGAGGTTAAATATTTCAGACTATCATAAGCCTATTTTTCTAATGGATTTCATGTTACTGAAATATTGTTCTCATACACATACCGTGGTGAAACGCAATTAATGAATCAAATCATCAGGAAAGCATCAAGTCTAAAACAAATGAATCTGACAATTTAGATAGCTAAACTAAGTGTCAGAATATGCGTAAAACATAATTGTAAAAGAAACTACAATCAAGACCCCTTACACTTTAGCTATCACATATATTTCCAGAAACATGTAAATTAACAAGAGCATGTTGATGTTATGTGATTTATAATGTGTAGAATTTAAAATTCCCAGTATATATTGTTACAGTAAATCAGTGAAACTAGGAATTTCACGAAGTTCCTAAACGTTATATAAACTGGTAACATTATTCGGATGCATTAAAAAGTATTACATTTAGCATACATGCGTCATGATTTGATAAATATTTGGAAACTGAGTATTAAACAGTAATAATTAAATAAATACTTTTAATACAATTCATAAATAAATATTTTAGCCGCGCTATAAAATGACCCCTGCAATAATCCGTCAAAATTGCCGACCAGGGGGGCATTTGACCTCTGGCTTTTTAAATCTACTTGAACTAATTTTATGTTTAATGTTAGCAATGAACGCTTGTCTGCACCCATTAGATGTTCTCTGCAAAAGGTTAAAACTAAAATTGCATGCAGCAACAATGAAGAAAAATATAAAACTGTTTAAAATAGAGAGACGTTCGTATCCATTAATAATTTGCATTTGTCAGGGCACTTTGCGTTTTCTTTTAAATATACACATACTGACACATCAATCCTTTCAATGTAAGGTCAATGTGATTGTTTCAGGCGGTTCGTGGTCCGAAGAATCGCTAATTGACACCATGCTGTTTACCAATACACTGAGAACGTTGTGTGTAACTAACCGAGCACAGACGTTGAAAAATTAACATGAAAAGCCAGCGTGTGAATGTATGAGAGTAATATTATCTCCCATCACACTATTGGCCATTAATTTAAGTAATTTTGTCGAAGTCAATGCCGTTTTGTTATGATGTATTTTAAGTATGCGACGCACAGGATCTGCGCGCTTATCTAATATACGATTATTCTTTTACCGACGGTTGCTCATCTTGACATATATATTAATGCATATAGAATATTTACAAATAGTTCTTTACAACAAAATGCAGTTCTAAAGTGTATGAATTTATAACAGTAATATAATGCCTTCCCCCCTCCCCTTTTGGAAATAACTGTATTCAATTGAGTAAATGAGTTTTTATTTATTGAGGTTTATTTTTAAAGTTTACTAAAACAAGTCCACGAGTATGGGGCACTGAGCGCCTAAAAGGATGACAAACAGTTCATAAGAATTCACCGAAACCAAGTTCGAGGTACTGGTTTTTTTTCTTGCCCATGCTTGTCTTCTCAAACTACTCATACTTACAAATGGAACTAACACTACCAGAGACGTTACTTCACAAATAAATATAAGCAACAATTGCAAACTTAACCATGCACACTTTTCAACGAATGGACCGCGTTTTATAAAATATAATATATGGGAATGTTGTAACAAGATATCTACTTTAGGCAAATTATACCGAGATGGCTTAATACAGTAAAGTACTTGATATTTTGAATGGATATTAAGCGAGGTATATTTAATTGGCCTGTTCAAATATTCGTTGTTGTTGTTTGATGTTCAATCTTGAACGCTTTAAGCATATTCACTTTTCAGAAAATAACGAAAAATAAAATAAAATTGTCTTCTCGTATCTGGATCCGATCATGTATTTCTTTTTCAAAATAAAATGCGAATGTCATAAAGTCATAAAAGGTGTATATGTTTTCTATCATTTACACTATCAGCAAATTATTAACCGTCAACCCAACCGAAAAACATCCTGAAAAATTAAACATTTTTGTGAAAGACAATTATTACGTCTAATTCCAGAAAGAAATATGTTTTCAATCGTAAACACAGTTGTGCATTGACATTTTCAAAGCATTTCGATTGAAAAAACGTAAAGTATGCCTTTGAGTTAACTTTAACAAATGTTTTATGTCAAGCACTATAAAAAGACATTTCTGTCAAGCGTTTCGAACTGAAATTGATTTTCAAAAAACAGTGATGTTTGTATTTTTTTACGATTGTATTTATACGATTGTATTTATATTCGGAAGACAACATGTGAACTGCGAAGGACCTTGACTCACTGGAGCAAAGGAAAATACATTGATCATGAGTTTCAATACTGCCAAGTGAAATGTCATCCACTTTTCGGCATACATAAAACACTAAACCTCCCTTATCTTAATCACGTTTAATAATTTGCGTCTGTATATCATAACGAATTTACAGTAGGTGTAATCATTTTCAACAACCCCACTTGAGAAAAATACAAAAATAACGTAGCAGCAAAGCGCAAACAGGCCAAAGGATTTCTCCAAGGAACGTTTAGGGAAGGCATTTCAAATATTTAAACAGCTGACTACTGCACGCTTGTACGGTCAGGAATTGAGTAATAAGGGTCGCTTATGAATTCTCAATCACTTACATATATCATTTGTTTTTAAACATTGCGGCAATACTGATTTGTAATGCAACATCTTGTGTGGTAACCTTCCTTCAGCGCATATACATGTATTAATCTATGCTTGTCATGCTAAAAAAACACAGCTGGACCTCATAGACACTCCAGCGGTAGAGTACGTAAGGAGTGACAGGAAGACAAGGTTCCGACTCCCTAGGAAACGGAACACGAACCAAACTCACCGCCAAACCTTCTTTTCTGTGACTATAATATCTTGGATTAGGCTACAAGGAAAGATCAACGGATCGACTTTAATATAATTGTTCAGATCCAGCATGTGAACCTCTTGTTCTTTAAATAAGTACCATCTGTCATTGTTCATACGTTTACATTTATTTACATTTTTAAAAAGCATATTAGAGTAAATTGTTAAATTACACCATGCAATTAATGTCTCAGCTCTAAAGTTGGAAGAAGAATGGACGGTAATGTATCTTTGCACTTTGAATATCCCGGCTAAATTAGAAGTAAACATCCGATTTGTAAGTTTGGTATACATCAATTGAATTTGAATTTTTTAACCAGCCATATGGCGAAATGAGTATTGTGGTAAACGTTTTGTTAGGTATTAAACAAGCACGACAACATAAATCAACATACATGTGTATTTACCTGAGATCATCACTGGCCACAGAAACATCAGGATCAGAATCAAAAACATGGCAACGGGTATTATCTATAAACAAAACGTATGAATTTATACAATATAAATCATAAAACATGATTTAATAATTATTATATTTTATGTATTTCTATTGAAGTTTAATGATACAAAACAAAAAATGTAAACCTGAGGAAATCATATGCTGGTACATCGTAAACAATGTTGAAATAAACGATGCATATATACACATGTCCATAAATGTCCAGAAAATTCTGTTATATTTGTGTCATGCTTGTGTAAACAAACGAGACACTATTTTGTCTTATCTTGTTTTATCTATATTTGTCTATATGAAAATGACACTATATTGACGCAACGTTTTTAACCGTTACTTTAATCTATGTGTAAGTAATCCCTTTTCTATACTCAGGGGCACATTGTTATTATATTACACAATACACTCAAATTAATACCTGCACAAATAAATATTTTTTTTAATATAATATAACAATATAATTAATATTCCAACTGCACTCTAAAATTGTATGTCCAAAACGAAGGAACTAGTACGACTTATAATATAAAATAGTCTTCCGTTCTTAGAAGCTGTGAAACGAAACAACTGAAGCGGTAAAGAAAATTCATAACATGCAATGACATTAAGCGAACTACATTTATAACAGAGTAGAAGTAGTAGTAGTAGTAGAAGTAGTAGTAGTAGTAGTAGTAGTAGTAGTAGTAGTAGTAGTAGTAGTAGTAGTAGTAGTAGTAGTAGTAGTAGAAGTAGTAGTAGTAGAAGTAGTAGTAGTAGTATTGTAGTAGTAGAAGAGGAAGAAGTAATAGTAGTATTGTAGTAGTAGAAGAAGTAGCAATCGTTCTTCCAGTAAGGTTCACGCATTAGTGCACCATCACACACACGAAAAAGTCACGAGGTCGGCATGTTTACAACACAATGGCAGTTGAGAAGGTAATTACAGTACAGCTTTGCTTAACGGTCTTGCAGATACTAGAAAAATATAAATACCGTTAATTGTTGACAGTATGGGCGGGTCAAGCATGCATTTTAGGCCAAATTATTATGAATACTTATTATGTTTGGATATCAATAAAAGGTTTGTTTTAGAGGGTAGAGCAAATAAACATGTGATAGGGAAGGAACAATAGTGTACAGTAATTTACATAGATATAGCAATAGTAATATATTTACATTCAAATCACTGTCATGTCCAATGTACATAATATACATTTTTCTTTTATAATCAAGTATTCAACAACAATTTACAATTAAATGCATTTAGTGATTTACATGTATGTAGAGTTCTGAATAATAGTTCACAATAATAATTTTTCATTCACTACACTGGCATGACTTTTACTCGACATATGTACATATTATTTGGACCGCTTCTGTAGTTTGCACACGTCATCTTAACGAGTAAGTGTTCTCGTTCATTTTCAATATTGTGTATAGAATGCATTAGTAATACTCAATAAATAATTGGTGTTAGTTCATCATACACAAATGTTGTTACACAAGACAAGCATAATATTGATGGTAATTGATAGGTCCTCTATGGAATGTTGTACAGGTAATACCCAAACATTATTACAAATTGTCATATTTGAAAGCAATACAGACAGTACAATATAATTTGTAATAGACATTGTGATACACAAACAGCAAACACTTATTTGATGCAGCAGCAAAATTTAAAAAATAAATAAATAAATAAAACTTGATCGCCGGAGGCATTGGTCATAGTAAAAAATATACTTAGAGTTTATTTCTTGAATTTACTAAAGATAAAGCGTATAAATTTGCATGTGTTTTTAAGTATATGTATGGAATCGGATGATAAAAATGTGTTAAGAGTAGCTTCATGCAGTTCATTCCCCAAGAATTAATCTCTTTCAGGGTTAAAGAGAGCACAGTCTAAAAGGAAGTGATGTTCAGAGCCAACTTGACCAGAGTTACAAAGTGTACATGTTCTTTGATCAAATGGGGTTCCGTCATATCGTCCAGTTTCAACTGGTAGTCAGTGGTTAGCTGTTCTGAATTTAAAGAGGTATGTATATTCGGATTTGGTGAGTTTTATTTAGTAATGTTCAAAGGATGGTGTTTGTTTGAAATTTTTATATATTTGTCCTTTGTGTGATTGTTGTAGTTGAGTGTGCCATTGAGTTTAAAATTGGGCTAGTAGTTTAGATTTAACTAAGTATTGTATATCATTTTGTGTTATTAAAAATTACTGGTAGCCTGTGGTAAGCTGTTCTGAAGTTAAAGAGGTATGTATATTCAACTGGTAGCCAGTGGTTAGCTGTCCTGTATTTAAAGAGGTATGTATATTCGGGTTTGGTGAGTTTTATTAAGTAATGTTCAAAGGATGGTGTTTGTTTGAACCTTTATATATTTGTCCTTTGTTTGATTGTTGTAGTTGAGTGTGCCATTAGGTTTGAAATTGGGCTAGTAGTTTAGATTTAACTTAGTATTGTATATTATGTTGTGTTATTTAGGAATTGGTTTTTCCATAGGTCATTTAAGTCTACTGAGGTGAGAATTTCCTTACTTTTATTAGCCCTCTTGAAATTAGAGTTTGGTAGATCCATCATGTTTTTGTAAATTTGGTGAGATATTTTCTGTTCTTTGCATATTAAGAGTTTGTTCCAGAATGAAATCATTCACATTTAATGTTAATTGCTATTGGATATCTGCCAAGTTCTCATACAAGAAGGCCCTTGGGGTTGATTTTCTTGCATTGGGGATTTTTCTACAAATTGAAAGATGTTATGGAATTTTTTCAAGAATCTCCTTGTTTTCGAAGCCAAATATCTCAGAGCCAAAGATTAAGATTGGTAATACAGTGTGGTCAAATAGTTTTAGGGTAAGTTCAATGGGAAGGTCTGCGTTGTTTGCACTTGAATATAGAAGGTGCATTGCTTTGTTTGCTTGTTCAGCAAGATGTTTTCTGGCATTAAGGAAGGAACCATAGAGTTAATGGTCTTGATGATGATTGAGTTGATAGTCGTGATGGTGATTGAGTTGATAGTCGTAATGATGATTGAGTTGATACAGTAGAGTTAGCGATTGTGTTCCGCGATTAAT
>VMBQ01011589.1:3142-16556 GCA_007657795.1 Dreissena rostriformis | reverse complement strand
ATTACCTTTAAAATGACACTTACAAGGGAAATATTAATAGCGAAATGGTAACTGTTTAGACAAACAAAGATATGTATTATTCAATAAAAGAAGTCGTCCTCAGTCTTTAATCTTACAACGTTTCTTAATGAATATCTCCGGAAAGTATAGAAAGTACGACATTTAATAAGAAATAATATAGGCTTAAACAAAGGCAGATATCAATTTAATTGTCTACATCGACCTTAAATCTATCTACTTAGTAATTAATATCAAAGATCTATCCAAAAAAATGGTCTGAATGGATGTTTCCAATCTTGTCACAGAGACACATATTTTATGAATCTATCGTGTATATTTTTTATTTAAATTATATTGATTTACGATGTGATACATATCGACACTTGATTTCATGTTTCACTTGTTTTCAAACCTTATGTGCGAAGTCATAAAGTACGGTTTATTGGAATAAATCGGGTGTACACTATGATAACGTTGTAATCTGTCAAATTCTTCAGTACCGTTTTCAATCGCGGGTTACGTAATAGCCAATATGGCGGCGCCCATATTATCGATTCTGGGATTGTCTATATTGATACCCGGTATATATTGGTACCCGGCATATATTGGTATTGCTTCTCTGTAGGCGAACTACGACTCCGCAGATGCCTACTCGACCATCAAGAAGTCAAACTCGCCCAGTGACAGCTACATGCAGCTCAGCCTTCTTTCTGACTCCCCCAAGGTACATATTATATAAAACATCAATCAGGTTTAATATTATATGGAACAAATTAGCGATTCAACCCCAAATATTGTTCTCTTTTCTTTTCATTTTATTTTTTATATGAAACAAAATGCATTCTTTGTCTGCTTTGTAAGATTGTGTTATAATTGTTTTATTTATGTTATTCTGTAGCAAATAATGAACAATCTCAACTAGTACGCGCTTACACAATTGGTAGCATATAATCCCACTAAGCGCGGATTATCATGTTATTTACGCAATGAGTAATGTGATCGAAGTATCTAAACATATTTCAATAGTCATAGTTATATTTTCCATTGCTAACTCAAACGTGTTTTACTTCAGTCCGGCGGTTCGGTCCAGATTGGGATCCGTTCCACTAATCCCACCCAAAAGGACGCTTTTTATCAGGTAACAGAAGACAATCATCAGTCATCGGGTATACAAGACGACGCATGTTAACAAATCAGTTATTGTGTAAACAAAGTTAACTTATTCCGATTGTCAAAACGTTTGAGGACATAGTTATTTTTATCATGTTGCAGTCACAATGTAACTTGTTCTTCTCTAATGTTACGATAGAGTTGTCACTAGTGAATACAAGTACTAACATGAAATATTTCACGGTATAACTCGGAAAGTATACATAGTAAAACATATTATTATTCTTTTCATATTAATAATGTTTTATACGCTTTTTGCCAGTACTGTTTGGCACATTGATGTGTAGTTGTTGTGTAGGAGAAATCCACATTCCAGCGCCCTGTTGGGCTTCATTGAATATGTCTTGGTTTGAGTAGCCTTGACCCGAGCAGAAACGTGGCACACATTAATCTATACAATGTGGTAGAGGCTTAGACAACAATATAAAGAAGGATTAGACAACAAGCCTTACAAACCGTCGTGGTCACGAAAAGGAAACACAGAAAGGTTTCGTTAACAAAATGACCAACTCATTAAAGTGTAAAACTGTCATGAAAAGCGTAACGTATAACGATTGTCACAACTTGTGGTTACCTTTGAGGACATAGTAATTTTTATCTTGTAGCAGACATTGTCACAACGTCACTTGTTCTTCGCTTGTTTTTCGATACAGTTGTCACAAGTAAATATAAGTAACACCGTAAACTATTTCGCGGTATTACTCGGACAGTATACATTTTTTCAAATAAAAATGATTCGTTTCATATTAATAAACTTGTAAAACGTTCTCTGCCAGTACGGTTTGCACATTGATGTGTAGTTATTGGGTAGGAGAAATCCACATAACAGCGCCCTGTTGGGCTTCATTGAATGTTTTCCGTGGATTTAAAACGGTATTTGTTTCAAACTACTACAGGTCCTACCAATAGGCATTACGATTATGTCCCTCTTGGTTTGAGTAGTCTTGACCCGAGAAGAATCGAGGCATACATTTACCTATACAATGTGGTACAGGCTAAGACAACAAGCGGTACAAACCGTCACGGTCACGAAAAAGAAACATCGAAGAGTTTCGTTAACAAGATGAACAACCCCTTCAAATGTAAAACTGTCAAATATATGCGATGAAAGAGTGTTCAGATAAGAATGGCCTATTAGTGTTAAAAGGTGTCTGCACATGGTTTTCAATATGTAACTGCAATTGACTTTTTGTAGTAGTCATAAAAACCACGATTGCGGATACTTGAACACTGAGCACCAACTCAAATATTACATATTAATTTATTATGGATTTTACAATTAAGTTTTTACCAAGATGACCAGCTCCAATCTTTGATGGATTTAAATAATGCAAACATACATTGTCTGGAAGTCATCTTTGCTCAAAACAACTGGGGAAAACCAAAAATAAATAATTACCTGGTATTGCATATAATAATATTTGAATACTTTCAAATTCAGTATTTAAGGTTAATCGAGTATTTCTTACCAGTAATTTACTTAGAACATTAACTGCTTCTTAATGATTTACTAGGATTAAACGTGACATAACGTACATTCAAACTATATTTTTAATAGATTCAAATTAAAAAGTCAGTCCCTACTTAGTCAACTGAGAAAAAGATTGGGAATTACTTACCTAATAATTTTCAATACTTCACCGCTTAGTAGTAATACAATAATATTATATATGTTTGCGTTAATTATTCAGTAGGATTGTTTTCATTTCCCAAAATCATCATGCACTGTTTAAAAATATTTGTTTCTAAACATAGTTATCCATAGTGTTACGTTATCCACGAACAAATTACTTTCTGCGTTATTTTGGAACATTCTTCCAAGCACCTGAGATATATCTATTGAAGACATTCCGTTTCTAAAGAAACGTATTAGCGTGTAAAAGCTAATGTTTGTTTATGACTTTCCATTTCTAAGGTGATGTCCAAAGGCAACATCGTCGCTATGGGGACAGTCTCGCTGACCAATGACTCTTGGGTGTTACCGATCACAGCAGAAATGGCCCCGAAAGCCAAGCTGATGCTGTTCTACGTCAGAGCGGATGGAGAGGTGGTTGCAGACGGCCTGACATTCAACGTGGATGGAATCTTCGAAAATGAGGTATTCTATTAATCTTTCTGTTGCACGTTGAACAATAAACACGTTTCCAACTTGAACATTGTAGGTGTGTATATCTGATATAAATAAAAACACGTCACTTTCTTAATCTTAAACCATCTCATGAGTATGAACCAGGGGAGGTAAATAAAGAATATTACTTAATTGTTAATGATACCATTAATCAAATGTCGTTTACATTTGTACTTCGAAAATCAATATGGACATGTTAACGCGTAATTGTTGAAGAAACCCAATTTGTGTATCTGTATCATCTGACCAAATCTGCACATAGTAGTTTAATATCCAAGCTGGTTGGATTTCCAGTTTACGCGAGCATATACATTCTTATTCCTTTTTTTTGAAAATAGAACGATGATAAGTAAAACAACTTTTATACAAGTTCAGATGAAGTAGCTAGCAAAAAATAGATGAAAGCAATATGTTCTACAGTACATCAGAAAACACATACATACACGCAAGACACGTACCATGTTGAGAAATCACATTAGTATGTGCAAATGCGTTAATGCGACAAAAAGACACAATTTCAGTTGTAAAACAAAAATGAGAACACGTGTCGGTCGGTATTGGCGTAAACTTGATGGTTATAATACCAATAAAGTAAACAATATTCGATAGATGGTTTCATACAAAGATTAATAATCAAACGATCGTATTCCTGTTTTCAAATTAAAACGTTGATTAATACAAAACCATAACACCAGTTCAGAAGAAATAGAAACCAGAAAATAATCGAAAGTTATATTTTATTTAATTTCAAATAGTGCTCTGCTGTACAACAGAAAATAACTTCGTACACACAAGACATGTACTCTGTGCATCCCTATTAGTATGAGCAAATTCGTTCATACGACATAAAGATAATTTCCATAACAACAAATACGAACAAGCGTGTTGGTACCGCGTGAACCTTCTGGTTATAAAACTCACAGAGAGACACAATATTTAATTAAGGGTCCAACATGAATATTAATATTCAATTTTGTTTTCAATACTTGGTCATATTTTGGTTAAAGATGCGAACGTAAAATGTGTACCTGGATATCTTATACATTGAATTTCATGTAAATATCTTCTTTAAATAATAAGGATATCGTCTTCATAAACGAAACATATTTGCTAGTGTAAAAAACTCAAATTTCGTTTTTGTTCTGGTACCTTTTCTTCCGAACTTTTTATGCTACTTTGCTATGAATAAACGGTTTATTTGTGTTGAAAAAAGGAAACCAGTATGTACACACTTGAAACGGAAATGTTAGACGGCGTGATTGTATTAATAAAAATGAGAATCATTCTTCCTGATATCGTTAGATCGAATCTGTTTTATATAGTAAGCACAGATATATGGTATACGTGTACATTTTATTTGTTTTAATGTATAACATTTGCATTAGTCTCGAAATATGATTGTTTTTCTTTCTTGTTGTTGCTGTTTTTTGTATGATGAACGTTATATCCTTCACGACAGTTAGTGTCAAGTCAATATCATATAAACATTGTATAATGATGTTTTTATTTCATAATACACTTCCCTGTTAAATAACAACATGACCTCATTCAAGTGTACTGATCTTGTGACACCTGTTCTACAATCATGTTAGTGTTTATTACTTTGGTAGGTGTAAATGTAAGTGTGTATTTCTTGCAGGTCACCATAGCCTTCGATCAACAACAGGTGGCACCGGGCGCTCCCATCAAACTGACCGTGACCGCTGACCCTGGGTCAAAGGTCAACGTCCTGGCGGTGGACAAGAGCGTCCTGCTTCTGAAGTCCGGCAACGACATCTCGCACGATCAGGTAGACGGACACGTTAAATGTACGAGTAATTGCGTCACCAACAGTTCAGTTCAGCCAGTAATGCTTCATTATCTAACATTCAGTAAAAAAATATTTGTAAAATACCTAAATACATTTTGAAATATACACTCATATTATGTATGCATACATCAACATCAACACAAGTTTTGGTTTAGTTTAAATGTAGTTTTTTTTTGTCAGGAAACTTATTTACAAAATCTGTAAAACTGACTTGTTTCCTTATTGAATTCAATTTGTTTTTACAATATTTTGAGAATTGGAAAAAATACGGTTAAAGTTCAAATTCTGACCCATATATTAGATGATTTCAAATATTTACTTTACACGAATAAGAAGCATACACATGATAGCAAAATTGCAGTCACTGATCTTCCTATACAGTCGTATAACAAAACCAAATCAAAGAGGACAGTGTCAACTTACATGGTATTTTGTGTTGTTGTTTCTTATATTATCCTTTTTGTTACTGCACTTATGGCGAAAATTGGCGTCCAAGATGAATGGAAAGTACAGCCTGATGCTAGTCCGCATGCGCATTTTGCCATGGAATTTAATATTTCCCGTGTATCTAAGGTGAGGTCCGAGCTTCAGTCATACGACACCAGTAACCGGTACGACGACTGTGGCTGGTTCTGCTGGCGATGGCCGACGCCGGCGAGCGGCGACGACGCCAAGGCCGTCTTTGACGTAAGTGCAGTCGGTTATAAGCGTTTTATGTTTTGTCAAATGCGCGTTGTGAGTAAAATTCCATCGTTGCATAGACATATCTTGTATTTTTACCGTCAAAGTACTCACATATAAATGGCACAATTTACTTTATTTTACTTCAGAATGCGGGTTTGGTCTACCTTACTGACGCTCTGATATACGACCACGTTGAACGTAAGTTACATCGAATGACATGCGGTTATCATGCAAACGTTACGTATAACTGCTTGAACATTTTGCTTTTTAATAAGCCTGCCTAAACATCAAATGACATTTGAAGCACATGGTCCGCAGGAATCAATAGCGAATGTAAATAAGTGTATTACAATTAAACCGACATAAGCAAATGTGCGATTCAGCTGGAATGTTTTTTAGTTTGTAGTGTTTCGTTACTTAAAATTCCAGCAAGCGTCAACTGACTTTGTGCTTATAATAAAATGTGACAAATGTTCACCCCTACTTTGATAATTTCGAATTTTGTTGTTACGTCAACTCTGTTCGTTTTCCTATCATAGTATGGGGTTATCACTATCACTTTCTATGTCTTACGTTTGTTAAGACACAGTGTTTATGCTAACGAAATATGAAATGTTTGTCATCATATGACTCCTTTACACAATACTTCATGAACAATACTATTATTGGGTCCACTAAATGACCAGACTATTAAACAAACATACCGTAAAGTAACTTCGTAGCACTGTGAGATGAATAAATAATGTGTATGACTATGTTGTAGGATTAACATTTATCTTTGTTTAGTCATAATCCTGAACTAAACAAATATTACGCTCAATTAGATAAGCAGGTGAGACACTCTGTGAAGTTTATACGGGTTTTGTTGTAAGTTGTGTGTAAATCCATGTTTGAAAAGTCATCAACAGAATCACTTCTGTTTAAGAGTGTGTTCGTTAATATGTATTACTACCCTTATTGTTGTATAATAGCACGTCGTAATAGAATGTTATTTCGATCTGCCACAACTCGATCTGCCACAACACGTTCGGACCACGAGGAAAGTTCCTCTGCACAAGTTGTAGAGTTGAAAACGCCGGAACGAGTCAGAAGACTCTTCCCTGAAACGTGGCTCTGGAGCAATGAAACGATGTATAAATTGTATAAAGTGTTTTTCATTGCTAAAACAAATGTTCTCAAAGAGCTTCTTAGATCTCCTTACAAGCCAACTTTAATAAGTACTATTATAAATGCTGCTTGGAAAATGTAATTGCTTATTTTTATCGCATAATGCGCAATGTGGCTTCCTGAAAATAGAAACAAAACTCAAACTAAATATATAAAGTCAGTAATGCAAAATGCCATTTTATTAGATTGAAGTGTAAAAGTATGTATTTAAAAACGATTAGTAATTTTAACAATAATACTGTATTGGTAATGAATCGTTAACGGTGAACATTTGTTTTATGCATTACATGTATATCAGCTGTCTGCATTAGTGTAGAAGTGCATGTAATCTGGCATAATGCAACTAAAGTGTGTGGTGGGAAAAGTGCACGTAAACAATTGTGGACAGATGTGTTTGTTCGTGTATTTATCACAAAGTTTAGAAAAGACTGACACAATTGTTCAAAGGAACATGTAAACAAGCAATTGTTAACGTGTGTGCGCTCATAGTTTACAGCTGCCAATAAGTAAAATATGTACGTGCTGTTTGTATTATCAGCTATGGATAGGCCAATGATGATGCCAATGATGAATGGAGGTGCGAGGATTGCGTTTGCTTCAGCACCGGGGATAATGAAGATATCTGGATCGCCCAATATGGCGGAGTTAGCGGAGCCAAAACGAGTCCGAAAATTGTTCCCTGAAACATGGTTGTGGGAAAACAGCATAACTGCGTAAGACTTGGAGAATGAAATGGTGGCATGTTGACTTATCGGCGGCTTGCTTCGGCAAATAGCATTTTATAGTCTTGAATCTTGTTAGAATATTAATTATATGGGTTCATGAGTCAAGCATATATTGCTCTTCTTATAACCAATGTAGCGACAAATGCAACCTGTTCTTGCCTTTATTGCATGGATGCGCAGACGATAAAAACGAATATAGTTCGTTTCCTCAAAGTGCTGAAGTGACGCAAGCAAGCCGCTTTCAACGGCCAGGTGAAGGAAGCACACAACAACTAAAAACCTATGAAGGCGGTCCTGGTTGTTCTATGCACAAATAACGCTTTTAACATAATTCTACGTTAAGTATTTGCATGAAACGTGCAATCGGATTGGAATTGGAGTTTTAACAATTTGACCTGCTTTTGTATTTTACTTTACACACTAATAATATGAGCTTCAAGTTGCTTTGAATACCATGTATCAAATTTGCATGTTTTGCTCCTTTTGTTATTATATTGATTAACAAGGGGCGTCAATAGTTGCTTACTGGCTTACACTTGCTTTGCCTTGTTGCACTGCGTTCAAAGTATAGAAAAAAGTCCACAGCCACGTTTCATAGGATACTCTTCAGACTTGACTGGAGAGAGAATGATCCTTTTAATCGTGTACCACGCGTTTAAATGAACACAACTACAGCATTTAATCACTACTAGTTTATAGAAGGGGTAAATCAGTTTATGCCTTATATGTTTGGCTTTAAGCCAATCAGACAGGACCGATCGACTTCATGGAGATGGACGGTATGGTTATGTCAATGGCAATGGAACGGTCGGAACTGACGTTAGGCGCGCCCATTGAATCCATGCAAGAAGTCAAAAGGGTCCGAAAAAAGTTCCCTGAAACGTGGCTATGGACCGCTCAATCGGTTGCGTACGTGAACACACGCATATATGAATACCTTATACATACATGTATTCTTATTAATGTTCGAATATTTGACAAATGTTGTTTAATGGTTGTTGCCATTTTTTTAAACTAAATTAAAAACCACATTTTAAATATTAAACAAATATAAGATTACAGAATACTATACAATATTAACTATGTGTTTGGAATCCCTGCAACAAGAATACATGTGCTAATTATTTATGTAAACGTCTTGAACACGAGGAACATATAATTACACGCCACATAGTTTTTGGAGTTTGCTAACAAGTAGATTGCATATTATTTTTGTCAATAATTATCCTAGAATTTTAGAGTATCCGATATAGTAATATTGATCAAATGATAGGTTTAACAAATTGGTATTTATGTACAGTAATATTTGTTGTGACTGTATGTGACTTTTATGAAAAAAACAGTATTGTGGACAATTGTGGAACGAATTTCGTAAACGTTTTCAGCGCGAACGGCAGCGTGACGTTCGAGAGCACGGTGCCGGACACGATAACGTCCTGGGTGGCCACAGCGTTTGCTGTCAATCAGAAAACAGGTCTAGGCCTCTCCAAGTCTGCTGCAAACGTACGTGTTGTTTCAACATAAATAAATTATAGGGAAAAAAACACGTGTGTTCGTTTAATACACCCAAACAAAACTCAATTGCTATGATGTTAAAGTATAATAACCGCTAAACACCTGACATTCACAAGAATTGATTGGATAATAAGTCAAATATATAGAAATATTATCAACATGTGTGGAAGTAATTGACACGAGCATCTGAACCGATCGCAAGCGCATCATTCTTTACAACAAATGAATGGCGTTGAATACCCTGGGCCACTCAAATCACAGTAGACACCTATATTAACTCATATAAACGTATTTCAGTTGCAAACGTTCCTGCCGTTCTTCGTGAGCCTCCATCTACCCTACTCAGTCGTCCGCGGAGAGAAAGTCATCGTGCAGGCGAACGTCTTTAACTACAACACTGTCCCCGTGTTTGTGAGTAAATTGATTTCACGCATCGTCACCGACATAACTCAATCTATGTTGGGTGTATTTAAACACCTTCGGCAATGGAATGTACTTGTTTCGAACGAGAAAATTACAATATAAAAACAGTACTGTACGCAATGATGATTTATTAAACTGTATATTGTGATATTTATTAAATATGCATGCAAAACTGATTATGTAAGGCATGTGCGTGTCGATTAATATAGATACATTAAGCTCTTAGTTTCATAAACTTTTTAATAATATCCGGGTCACAATGGACCTGAATTTGTACATGTCCCCGTGTTTATGAGTAAATTGATTTCACGCATCGTCACCGACATTACTCAATCTATGTTGGGTGTATTTAAACATATTCGGCAATGCAGTGTACTTGTTCCGAACGAGAAGTTTACAATATAAAAACAGTACTGTACGCAATGATGATTATTAAACTGTTTATTGTGATATTTATTTAAAAATACATGCAAAAATGATTATGTATGGCATGTGCCGGTCGATTAATATAGATACATTAAGCTCTTAGTGTCATCAACTTTTTAATAATATCCGGGTCACAATGGAGCCGAATTTTTTACACTGAAAAACCTACTGTTTTTGAACAACACTGATCATACAAAAATGCTTTCACGACGGCGAATTGCGATGTGATAATTGCCCCATATAATTTGTAAATGTGCATGACCAAATTTGATGAAACGACATAAACATAGAATTTGTAATATTAGCATATGATTGTATTTTCAGGCTTACGTTCTTCTCCGCAAGAACCCGCAGTATGACAACATTCACATATCCTCCTGGTGGACAGGACAATATTCCGCAGATGTGGCTAGATTTGTCATGGTAATTTTATTATTCTAACAACCATATAATCTCTCAATATTTTCTAAATCGTGTAGGAATACCAGAAACCTAACATTACCAATCAATATAGACTGTCAAGCATTTTAGTTTGCCGCTTTTGACAATCAGGATTTAATTACTATTAGAGTTGTCGAACGTCGCAGACACTAGTCTGATTGGTCGAAACGGAGTGTTAAGTTAACATGCTACATTGGTAAAGCAAATCGATTGTTTTATGCAACTAGGTGGTATTGCTTAGCATTCAAAATAAAACATACTAGTTACTGAAATCGTCAACCTAAATCACGGCTAATGTTACGTACAATTTTTTATTGTCTCGTAGATCCAGCCTAACAGCGCGTCTGCGGTGTATTTCCCGATCATCCCGCGAGAGTTGGGCCAGATCACACTGAAGGTCGAGGCAAGGTCGGTCTACTCGGCAGACGCGATCGAGAAACTGCTGCTTGTAGAGGTAGGATAAACGTCAACATATGTGCAAGAACACGCATTTGAAACTGATATTAACAAAACGGAATCATATTCAAACCCAAACTTATCTTTATATTTACACGAAACTTACACTTTTTACTAATTAAGAGGAAACACGAATTCAATGTTCAATTCGTAAATTATCAAATATTGGTATGATGCATCTAACGTGAGATTACAATTAAGCCCAAACGTATGCATCCAGGTGACCCATATTGGTTGTACATCTCTTCTCATGTTCAACAATCTCATTCATTTATTCTAATATAAATTAACAGATACATTTCTTAATAATAATCTGGCTACAAGGTGTCGACACAATGTTGTCAAAAAACACAGGTTTGTTAAACATTACAACGCACCTTTTCAACTGTACTTAATTGTTTTTAGCCGGAAGGCACCGCGGATGAATACAACGTTCCAGTTCTGCTGGACCTTCAGCAGACGCCCAATTTCTTTCACAACGTGCCGATCACTTTCCCGCCAAATACTGTACCGGGCTCGCATAGGATCCGCGTGACAGCTATCGGTACAACAAGATTTGTTTTCTTGAATTTTCTCGAAGAAATCAAAAGTTTAATTAGATAAACAATTAGACAAGCGTGTTCCATAGACATCAAACATAAGTGTTTTGCTACTATTCTTTGTTAACATTATTTTTGACATTCTTATACCAAAAATGAATATTTTATACACAAATACCGAATATCATTTTAATTTTTAACGACTAGTTACTTGTTACGACACATGTAACCACGTTCAGCACTTTTCATGAAGAGCAATAAACAGACATGAAGAAGAGGAAACCAGGTATCTAAAACTCCTTCCTTCGTCTTGCGATATTGAACTGTATTTCTGTTTAAATAACTATATTTGGCTCACCGTTCCTACAGGTGACCTTATGGGCCCCAGTATCAACGGGCTGGACTCGCTGATCAAGATGCCGTACGGATGTGGGGAGCAGAACATGCTGAATTTTGCCCCCAACATCTTCGTAACCAAGTACCTCGGCGCCACCAACAACATTGACCAAGCTCTCATGGAGAAGACAAAGAATTACATGACCAAAGGTTGCTGTTCTATAGCCACGATATCAGCTATACCTTTATGAACGCCTTTCATTATTAACAGGAGATTAAATATCATTTAAGGCAAAATGATAATTTACGCCATTGTTTTTATGTTTAATGGAACGAGTTTGGACAAAAACTTTAAACTTGTTATGTGTTTTATATTTGATATGGAGATACGGGATAACTCAAATAACTCATGCAGTTGTGTTTTACAAAATCATTTGTTTGCTTTTCACGATGTATGATATTTCAGGTTACCAGCGTGAACTAACCTACCAACACAAAGATGGATCCTTCAGTGCGTTTGGAGATAATGACCCCTCGGGAAGCATGTGGTGTGTACTTAAACATCTACACATTGAGGTTTACCCTGAAGGAATAATTATTTTGTAAACGCGGCTTTCTACTAAAATGTTGCAGGTCATTTTTTGTATCTTTTCAAGTGCAGTTCAAAATTAAGAATTTGACTGGAAATGTATACATTAAATATATATTAAAAATGATACATTTAAACTTATTCTATATACAAAAGTCCCTATTAATAAAAAGATAAGTTTATCTTCTCCATGGCAACTGGTGCTCGATTGTTTATTTTTGGCTCAGGTACTACTTAAAAAGTACCTCGTGTACACTTAATCAGACAACAAATTACAGCTCTACTGGCCTATGTGTTATCACACACTCATATAAGTACATCTGAAAAAATAAATGATAGAAGATATATGCTTGGCGGTAGGTTGTCAGCGTTCGTGTTGAAGTCGTTCGTGCAGGCGCGACCTTACATCTTCGTGGATGATGACGTCATCAAGCGGACGGTTGCCTGGATTCTCACTCATCAGGCCAAGAACGGAACGTTTGAAGAGCCCGGGCGCGTTCTGCATAAAGAAATGCAGGTTAGTCGGTAAATCAGTTGCACTAAATACTATGCATGTTTACAGCTGTATGGGTAGACAAACAAAACTGATTGTATCGATTACGAAGAATATTCTGTTGAGGATGGTGATAAAAAGCATGTGACTGCATCTTAATTATTATATCTTTGGATTGGTGATTATGATTTCACCGCAGACTCCGACGATGCTGTTAAATGATAATTATTATAATGGTCGTTTCTATATATTTATTACTATTACTATCATTCGTGTCATATGCAGGGAGGCTCTATCGCCGGTGAAAGGTCACTGACAGCCTTCGTGTTGGCTGCGCTCCTGGAAGCAAGAAAGGTTAAAGGGGTAAGCAAGATGAAATGTTCTTTGTTTCTTCTTATGAAACGTCTGTTCGTTACATGTTGTGGCAATACACAATTAATTAAAACATTATGCACATCTATTAACACAATTAAATGGACTGATCGACTCTGGAAGTAAGATTCTTACTTCCT
>VMBQ01011588.1:5678-22622 GCA_007657795.1 Dreissena rostriformis | reverse complement strand
TGTTGCGATACAAAATATACAAAAAAGTCATTTTGTGAAAAAATGTCAGTAAGAGCTGTTTCGCTTTCACCCCTCGTCATGCATTTGTGGCAATTGGAACAAAATCATAAAAGATATCATAGGAAAGTCGGCCTTTGCTAATAAATTCAAGAGAAAAGACAGAGCCAAAACTCTAGGAAATAGCTCCGCTGTTAAGATTGCTATTGATCCTGCACCTCTGTTCAAGCATTTCCTGGTGGTGTCAAAATCTGGAGTTTTTTTCCTTGAAGTGTATTGTCCTATGAACTGAGCACCCATCCTCCTGTCATCTTTGAAGTAAGAACAGACTTCGTAAAGCAGACAAGCCTCAGATCGCTGAGGCAATTAGAGATCATGCTGCATAAAGTGAGGCTGTGATGAGCTGTATTTCTGAAACACATTGTTACGTGCTTGATGGTGGCTCTTTGCTCCATCATTTACCATGGAAAAAGGGCGACTCATTTAATGCAGTAGCCGTGTCTTATGCAGATTTCACTGTAAGGCATAACTGATAAGCAACAGTGGTGTTTGATGGCTACGAAGACGATTATTCTATCAAAGACAACACACACCAGAGACGAGGAAAATACGTGAACCATTATTGTGAACCAAAATAAACAGAATGCTAATGCACAAAGGAGGACTTTTTGTCTCGTGAAAAAAACAAGGCATACATGATTGCTCTGATCAGCACAGCTCTGACTAAAAGCGGATTTTATTTTGTTCTGTCACCAGGGGATGCAGAGGTTGATATTGTTAAAGCAACAGTGAAACGATCCGGTCAAAGCACCACAACATTGGTGGGCAGATACGGCTTTGCTCATCTTGCTCCTGCATTACTCTGAAAGTTACAAAAAGACCATTTACTTCCGCTCTGATGTAAATCCTCTTGATGCAGCTGCAGAAGCTATGGACTCCCCTGCACTGCTGTATGTGGGCCTTGCCAAATTGAAAACTGTGACAATCCAAACAATCCCAAAGAGGTCCATAGGAGGAGGAGCACACCACCAACAATTTAACGCATTGAGACAAATTTTATGGACAAAGGTGACTGTGTATCAGGTGATAGTGGACAGCTAAATGTCATAAATTGGATTTCATGATTATTCAACTGCTTAGTGATATCAACAATTCAATCAAATTGTTCTATGTCTCCCAAACTATGGCATTTGACATAACGATCATCACGTTTGAGTCTAAAGTTATGCACTTGTGCTCTTATGTATTATGTCGGTGGCCATTTTGGATGCCATGTTGGATTTCTGTGTAACATAATAAACTTACACAATGTCTGATGATCTTAATGTGTTATTTGCCCTACAACCTGGGTATAGACACCAAATTCATCAAATCTGAGTGGATAACCTATTGGTTATGATCATAAATAGGTTTGGGCGGCCATCTTGAACAAATTAGAGTACCTTCTACCCTACCAGGATCATTTTAAATACCTTTAATTTGTAGCAATTTTCTGGGGGTTAAAGTGTATATTGACCTGGCTATCATGTACCTGGATAACATAAGCCCTGCCCTGGGGATTATTTTTTTCCAGATATTAATGTATTGAAAACTTAAAAATTCTTCTCCTGTGGTAACGCATGGCAAAGAGGTTTGGAATTTGTTATGTAACATCATGAAGTGGGCTATTCCAAGTTTCTTCAAATCATGACCCTGGGGTCAAAATTGTACTCACCGTAGTGATAAATTGTTGACCTTTTAAATTTTTTTGTGAAGTAAGTAAAAACTTTAAAAACAATCTCTTTAAGAGACCTGTTCACGTTTGGATAAATTGACAAAATTGAAAACAATTGTTTCAGATTTGCACATTTTCCTTTTTACGATTTGAAAACTTGAAAATTATAAAGCGTAACAAACAGGAAACTTTTTATTTATAACTACGGAGGTGTGTGAAGAATCCTGCATCATATACAACATGCATTAAGCATATGCGCACAGCCCAAATCCGTTTATTGTTTACAAACACAAAGTCTGTGACTGAAAGGGCCAGAAAAAGAGCAAAAAAGCCCAAGGCCAGCGATTTGGGTCAAAATTAATTTATCTTGGCGATGAGACTGAACAATTAAAAGCCTCAAAAGCATCATTTGGACAGACAAAGACAGTATTACTAATCAAATGGTAAGTTTGAAACATCTTTCCAAAGATCTATCAATGTTTATTATTTGGGATTTTTTTTGATAAGTTTTGCGTGTTATAACTGAATGGCACTTGACATGTACATGTATTGTAAACACGTGCAAGCATACCTTTTAAACTTAAAAAAAAAAGAGATTTGAGATGACTCTATTATTATGCCCCCTTTCGAAGAAAAGGGGGTATATTGCTTTGCACATGTCGGTCTGTCGGTCGGTCTGTCTGTCTGTCTGTCTGTCTGTCTGTCTGTCCGTCCACCAGGTGGTTGTCGGATGATAACTCAAGAACGCTTGGGCCTAGGATCATGAAACTTCATAGGAACATTGATCATGACTCGCAGATGAGGCCTATTGATTTTGAGGTCACTTGGTCAAAGGTCAAGGTCACGGTGACCCGAAATAGTAAAATGGTTTTTGAATGATAACTCAAGAATGCATACGCGGCCAACAGGGCAAACTCTGAACAATAGTACTGAAGCAACTGGTCTGTAATCCTAAATCTATAATTATCAGTTCAATGAAACATCATTTTTTTAGTGAAATACAGTGGATCAGTAAAAATATTATCAGAATATGAGATTTTTTGTATATTTTGTATATTAAATATTGTGTTAATGTTTAATTTTGTTGATTAATTTAAATATAAGCAAGACAGGGGAGGTAAAATTTCAGCAGTTGCCTCCCTTGTAATTTATTGTTACAGCAGTTGCCTCCCTTGTAATTTATTTAAATGTTACCAAATGTAAGGCTAACTGCATTTTTGTAATGCATTGTATCAATTAACCTCGGGCAAAAATGAAATTAAGGTTCCACCACCACCACCACCACCACCACCGCCACCGCCACCGCCACCACCGTTGTTCACAGTGACAAACAACGTATTCACACAATGGCTACTACTACAACTTATAGCTCATATAGGGGGCATGCATGTTTTACAAACAGCCCTTGTTTTTTTTGTTTTCAGAAAACAGGGCCAGTCTCAACAAAAGTTTAAGTGTGAGCATCAAGATTGATTTAACAAGTAAGAGACTGAGTTTATTGAAAGAATTTTTGTGAGAATTGGTAATTTATTATTTTACTTCATGATTTATTTTTAACAGGGACATGTGTGCTAGTTAGTAGACCACTGAAAACATGTAGGATATAATTGTTCTCAACTTGATCCAAATGCCAACTTCTTGATTACCTATAAGGCTAATAGCCCATAGGTAAACAAATGTTTTAGACATCTTGGATCACCAATGACCAATTTAAATAAAAATCATTAATGATAGTTCTAGAAATAAGGATACGGTGGTAGTTAAATAGAACATTATTTACAGGAAATGAGCCAAGTACCTGTGCCCAGCCTATACCTCACAGACCGGCACCTGAAGATGCTGCAAAACACAGACAGGCGGAGCAACTTAAAGGAAGCGCCATCGCTCAGGTCCAAGTAAAGCACAAGAGGATGTTGCCAACAAAGAGCACAATGAGCCTACGAAAAAGCGACACCGTTCGGATGGGAATGATGGACAGTCTTCAGACCCTCTTGGTAATTATTTTTTTTAATGTCATACTGTTAAATATTAACAAAAATGTCTTAAACCCATTATTGTCACATGGTCTAAAGTATTCTTGGCCAATATTCCAATAAACTGGCCAGTCAACTTCCAATTAGTACTTGACCCCACTTATTGGCCATGAAGACCTATATTATTGAAACTGTAACAATATAAACAAAAAAAAATATGGAAGTGACAAAGAAATTCACACTATAACAAAGAATTGAGAGACAATGACCTGAATAAGTTTGTAAATGAATACTTGCTGCTTGAATTGAAGAGGTTTTACACTTAAATTTAAAGTAATCAATACATTGTTCATAATTGAAATATACTAATGAAGTTATTTAGCAATTTAGTTTAAAGCCTACATGTATTAAAGGGAGACTGTACAATTTTCATATGTGTTCAATTGTAATATATTGATAAAATTATGTTACAATAACACAAAATAGGCAAGAAAAAGTATACATTGGAGACGAATTTCATAAAATGCAGCACAAAGACAAGTAAGCTCTGGTTAAAGTCGATGCCGACACTTTTACTCGTATTTGCTAGGAAACAAAATTGTGTCTTTGTGTCGTATGAACGAACCTGCACTAAAACTAAATTTAGATTCACATTGTACATGCATGATATATATCCTGGCGAATTAGGCTGGAAGCCTTTTTCGATTTCAGAATTAAATATCTGGCTTATTTCGCATTTTTCGACACATGTTCTTCTTAACTTTTATTTTAATTTATATTGAAATATATGTATAATAAGTGTTTTAAACATTTTATATAAATTGATAAATATTTGACAAAATCGTACAGTTTCCCTTTACAATTAGTTTTAAACTTTATTTTTGCAATGCTTTCTGTATGTTGCATTTTAATAGTTTAACAGGCACACCAGATTCAACAGGCACACCATATTTTACTGAATCGTCGATTGATTTCAACCCCGAGGCGACACTGACACCAGTAACCTCCACACAAGTTGCACCACCACCTGCGATCCCGGCAACTTGCACTCCACCACCTGAGATCTCGGAAGCTTTGATGCTCCCAACAGCTGAGACACTGGCATCAGAGACTCCACCTGTGGTGCCTGCAATGTTGGCACCATCACCTGCATACCTGGCACCAACCCAAGTGACATGGGCATCACAAGCAGCGACTGCACACACGGGATTGGATTATCGACTGCCTCCACCAACAGCAAGGGCCGTGTCATTTTTAGAGATGATGGCAGAGCCATTAATCAATTATAAGGTAATTTTTATACGCCCGTATAAAATACGGGACGTATTATGTGAAACCCCTTGGCGGCGGGCGGCGGGCGGCGGGCATCACTTTGTCCGGACTCTAATTCAAATTGTATTCATCCGATCTTCACCAAACTTGGTCAGCAGTTGCATCTAGTTGATATATAGGCCAAGTTCGAATATGGGTCATGCCGGGTCAAAAACTAGGTCATAGGGTCAATTAGTGCATTTTCAACGGCGCCACTTTGTCCGGACTCTAATTCAAATTGTATTCATCCGATCTTCACCAAACTTGGTCAGTAGTTGCATCTAGTTGATATCTAGGTCAAGTCCGAATATGGGTCATGCTGGGTCAAAAACTAGGTCAAAGGGTCAATTAGTGCATTTTACTTTGTCCGGACTCTAATTCAAATTGTATAAATCTTATCTTCACCAAACTTGGTCAGTAGTTGCATCTAGTTGATATCTAGGCCAAGTTCGAATATGGGTCATGCCAGGTAAAAAACTAGGTCATAGGGTCAATTAGTCCATTTTCAACAGCGCCACTTTGTCCGGACTCTTATTCAAATTGTATTCATCCGATCTTTACCAAACTTGGTCAGTAGTTGCATCTAGTTGATATCTAGGTCAAGTTCGAATATGGGTCATGTCGGGTCAAGAACTAGGTCATAGGGTCAATTAGTGCATTTTCAACGGCGCCACTTTGTCCGGACTCTAATTCAAATTGTATTCATCCGAAACTTTTAAACAACTTTTTATCCTGCGTCAAAGTGGTATGGGGGTATAAGTCACATTCAGTGACAAAGCTCTAGTTCAAGTTGAATTCACCAAACTTGGTCAGAGGTAGTATATAGATTATATATCAGTCAGGTCTGATTGGAGACATGCAACCGATTAACACATGCAATATTTTTATGCAATATTTTTATCCAGTTTTATTTTGCGATATTTTCATCGGGTTTATTTTTTTCGCGATTTTTGAAACGAGTTATTTTTAACAACATGTTTATTGGTAAGTTTCATTTTTCCTTCAATCTAATCATGATTTCCACAGGTACATGAGTTTTTCACTGTGCATGGGTACTATAGAAAGGCAACTGTTTATCATTGTCATCAACCTAAAATCAATTTTTATACGCCCGTTTTTACAAAACGGGACGTATAATAGTTTCACCCTTGGCGGGCGGGCGGGCGGCGGGCGGGCGGAGGCGGTGTCCACAGCAGTGTCCGCTCTCTAATTCAAATAGTTTTCATCCGATCTTCACCAAACTTTGTCAGAAGTAGGATCTAGACAATATCTAGGTCAAGTTCGAATATGGGTCATGTTGGGTCAAAAACTAGGTCACGGTGTCACTTAGTAGAACGGGTGTATCTTGTGACAATTTGGCACTCTTGTTAGCTTTTTTGTTACAATTAAGTGATTTCATAAAACACAAAAACATTAATGAAAGAAGGCTTCAAGACAATAGAAGCAGTCAAAAATATAAGCCACACAAGAAGGATTCAAGACAATAGAAGCAGTCAAAAATATAAGCCACACATTACAACAATGTCAAGTCCCAAAACTAATTTCATAAATGAAAATAATTCTTCTTTAATGAAATCATACTTGGACATACTTTTAAAGATGTTTATGTTTCAAAGCTGTAAACTTTGTTTTAGGATTGGAAGGTTAACTGATTGGCATGATATGAATGAAAAACTGTTTAAAATGGCAAACAAATTTTTATACATGGTTGTTATAATAAATTTTATTGTACATTTCCAAATTACACATATGTTTATATGTTATTTCAGAGTAAAGCTTGTGCATTCAAAGGCAGCCAACAATTGGACAGTGGTACCCGTCAAAGAAAACAAGCAATACAAGCACATCCACGGCTTGCTGTCAAGGATTTGCATGGAGTATATTGAGATCAACAAGGAAAATCCCCTTAGATCGAAGTTCCTCGTTGATCCCAATGATCCAAAGTTAATTGCCTCTACAATCGCCCCATGTCCACCTTCAGCAACTGCTGAGCTGCGGGAAACCAAGAGATCAAGGGCAAGTAAGCAATTCGAGTAAAGCATTTGCCAATTAACTCAAGACATTGGAGCATGTTTCGCAAATTGGCATCATGGTTTTTTACGATGTGAGTTTGAAAGTGCATGTTACCCTGGTTGTTCGTTTTATACTGTCACTAGATGACTGTAAGATTTGAAATGATTTTGTGTCAGTATGAAGACTTGACCAAGATATATGACATCATGGTACTGTCATCATAATGTAATACTAGGGTTTATGCATACTTATGTTATACAATTTATAACATTTTAATCACTGGACTGCTTATAAACAAAGAAGTGAATTACCATTGATAAAATACTCCTGAACAACACTGACAAGAGTCCTGAACCAGACCATACAGCAGTTAAATTATAGTTCTATATTTATATTACATACTCAATAAAATATTATCAATTATTGACTGATAAACAACACAACAAATAAGTATATAGAAATTTTAATAGTATTTTAACTGATACTATGCTGTACATATAGGAAGCATGTTTTCATGAGATTCTTTTTTGGAGTTCAAGTATATAAGTTATCTTGAATTGCGTAAAGTTTTTTACGTAATACTCTTGATTTAATATTGGGCAAAGCGTTTTCCAGATGGTTAGTCACGAGTCACAACAATGATCAGGAATTGTTGACTTGTGGGTGTCAGCTGTCGCAGTCAATTGTTACAGCCAGCTGTTGGTCCATGGTCAGAGTATTCCATTTATAATGACATCAAAGCATAATGCTCTATATAGATTATTAACTTTTATGCCCCCCCCCCCCCTTCGAAGAAGAGGGGGTATATTGTTGTGCTGCTGGATGATGGTCGTTCGGTCTGTGTGTTTGTCGGTTTTTGTGTCTGTCGGTAGACCAGTTCGTTTCCGATCAATAAATTTTGAACAGATTGACTGATTGGCTTGATACTTCACATGTGCATTGGCCTTGGACAGTAGATGACCTCTAATGAAGTTGGGGTCACTAGGTCAAAGGACAAGGTCACTGTCACAATAAGTGTAAAAATCGTTTCTGATCTATAACTCATCAACGAACTGACCGATTGGCGTGATACTTCACATGTGCATTGACCTTGGGCAGTAGATGACCCCTATTGAAATTGTGGTCACTAGGTCAAAGGTCACTGTCACAATAAGTGTGAAAATCAAGGCCCTGTTTTGGGGGCATATGTCTCCGAACTCGGAACTCTTGTTAACATTGTTTATCAGTCTGTAAACGACCATTTATTGTGAGCATTAATAAAAAATTAAAGCTTGAGTGATTAATAGCCTTACAAACATATGATGAAAATAAGTTGCCGTGAGGTAGGGGATAAGGTGTCTGCCTAGCTTTCAAGATGTCTCTGCACTGTGAGAGCGTTCTTAAGCTCTCCCCCATAGACACCAAGTGCTGGTTCTACCTAGGAAACAGATTCTAGAGTGTTTCAATAAGCCTAAGGCTTCCGATGCATTCAAGTTTAAATGAAGTTCAAAACCTAAAACTACAGATGAAACAGTGTTGTTTATTCAAAGATTGTTTATTTTTTTTAATAAGTAAAATAAATTCTTTCAGACTAGATTCACATATTTAACACTTACAGGATGGTTCTGTCATACCTTTTTACTTTAAATGATTACAGGTACTTGATTTTGTTGGTCCATTTACCGAAATTGGTGCTAAATACGCTTTAAGTGACAGTCCATGTTTTAAACTTTTATCAAATTATATTTCTGATACAGTTATTAAAAGTTTACTTCTAACATTTGAATTGATGTTAATGGATTTAAAGATAGTGGTCAGATACAGCCGTGAAGCTGCTACTATCTCCTTCATCAGGTGGGGCCATCTTCATCGGACGTTTCGGCACTGTCCCACGACGTCCTCCTATGGTGTGCCAACCGGAAGTCTGATACAGTTCTGATACAGTTATTAAAAGTTTACTTCTAACATTTGAATTGATGTTAATGTATTTAAAGATATTATATGCTAGGTAGCTCATAAATGTATATTTTTATTAATTTACTGTAAAAGTGACTGCAGCTAGCTTTTAAAATCGCTGTCACTGACTGTGGTGTGAAAGGACAGCGGTTAAAAACCCCTCTGTTCTATCGTTATAATATTATGTCTTTACATTTTTAAGAAAATTAAATTACTTTGTTTCTATTAATATTTTGTTGATATTTGAGCAAATGTTCATGATGCAAATTTATACCATGAAAATGTGTTTTTTTATTTAATAGTCATGGTTTATGATTCCTTAAAAAATTAAATACGTTCATTTTGAGATAATTGATCTTTTTGCCATTTCATAAAGCGGACACCAAATGTCGGTTTCACCGTCCGAAACAAAGGAGGTTATGCACGTATATTTAAATAACGGTCAGCAAATTTTTAATTTCTTCACGTTACCCGTAAGGCAATTTACGGACTTCAACACGGAAAAACTGGAATTTAGACACAATGGCAAAATCGAGAATAGTGCAGTTTGTGTATGCCTAATTTTGATTCAAATATATTGGCAAAAGTATGAAATAAATGGTATAATATTTATGAGAAAAAATGCAATGCAATAATAGAATTTTTATAAGAGCTGCGTCACAGGAAAAGGGGCCTTAAGGCGATTAAGACCAGTTTGGATTCTGCGCTTTAAAAAGCATAGTCTGGTCAGGATCCAAACTGTTTGTGACTCGGTCAGTACTTCTTACGATAATAAGCGAACAGTTTTGATCCTGATCAGACTGCGTTTTCAAGCGCAGGCTGATCTGGATCCAAACTGGTCGCAATCGCCTTATTTTCACTTTTTCCCCTGACACAGCTCGCATATATGTGACGTGACGCCCGAAAGGGGGCTACTGGGGATAATTATCAAAAAATGAGTTTTCTTTAAATTGGAATCTGTAATAAATTCCAGCTTTTATTGTGAAAGATGCAAGCTCTAGAAATAACGCTGTTAGTATAAAACACTTCATTTTACGTCTGTTAACATCACATCATGAAAATGACCATCGCCACCACTAGTCTCCTTTAGGCACGTCCTGTCACATATTTAATTTACATAACTGAAATAATTTCAACTTCCACAATCACTTAGTGCAGGTTAACAATATCATATTCTATATAAATAATAGAGTGGCAATTTCGTTCTTGTATATTAACAAAGTTGGAACAAATTACCACTTGCAAAAGTGTGCAAAAAAACGTGAAATTGATGTCTAATGGTAAAATTAAAGTATCCTATATATGATTTATTGTGAGCCATGTGGACACATTTATCTGGCCATTCTTTTTTAATTTGTGCGGATATACACTTGTGTACACCGGGTTGTCCTAGTTATTTTTAGCTTGGGTTTTTCATTTCGGCTTGTTCAATTTTAGCTTATCAGAAGCGTTACAATCAATGAACATGTTGGGGTAGTTCAGTTGGGTTGCTGCTTTATAGGTTTTTGAAGAGAAATTTTGGTAGGAATGTACCTTTAAGATAATTCTGGGTATTTTTTTGAAAATGAAAATTTTGAGATATTAGTGCACATTCATAATCAATTTTTTGTCCAATAATTTGAAAATAAAATCCTCATAAGGACATTTATATAATATCTTATAATAAGATGAAATTGTACATTACAATAAGATTCTTATTGTAATCTACAATTTCATGTATTCAAAATATGTAATCTCACTTTAAAAAATATAGGTCTACAAACATGATTTGGTAGTTTTAGAGATATTTGACATTGAACATTATTATTATTTATACCAAATTATGCGACTATCAAACGCTAACTCAAAGATAAATTGCGTATTTATTGACCTGGCGTGGCAGAATTAACCTCTGACTTATGCAAATAATGGTTATCACAAAATACGACCAAACCAGGGAGGTTATTATACATTTTTAGCTTTACTATTATATATGAAATATATATAGTGGAGCTATCCTACTCACCCCGGCGTCGGCATGAGCATTGGAATGTTAAAGTTTGTATACCACCTCAAATATTTTATATATCCCTTGACATATTGCTTTTATATTTTGCATACTTCTTTACCAACATGACCCCAATCTATTAACAAGAGCATACAACTGTAACAAGCATTTTGTAAGAATTTTGGCTCTTTTTCCACTTAGAATATGCATATTATTGATAAATCTATGTTAAAGTTTGCGTACCACCTAAAATATTTTCTATGTCCCTTGACATATTGCTTTCATATTTTGCATACTTATTTACCAACATGACCCCAATCTATAAACAAGAGCAGACAACTGTAACAAGCATTTTGTAAGAATCATGGCCCCTTTTCCACTGAGAATATGCATATTATTGATAAATCTATCTTAAAGTTTGCGTACCACCTCAAATACTTTCTATGTCCCTTGACATATTGCTTTCATATTTTGCATACTTCTTAACCAACATGACCCCAATCTATAAACAAGAGCAGACAACTGTATCAAGCATTTTGTAAGAATTATGGTCCCTTTTTATACTTAGAAAATTGAAACTTTGGTTAAGTTTTGTGTTTAGGTCCACTTTATTCCTAAAGTATCAAAGCTATTGCTTTCATACTTGCAACACTTACTAACTATAATAAGGGGACTGTACAGGCAAAGTAATGACTGGCATTTTGACAGAATTATGGCCCCTTTTATATTAAGAAAATTGAAAATTTGGTTAAGGTTTGTGTTTTGGTCCACTTTACTCCTAAACTATCATAGCTATTGCTTTCAGAATTGGAACACTCGCTAACTATCATAAGGGGACTGTACAGGAAAAGTTGCATAACTCTGGTTGGAATTATGGCCCTTTGTTGACTTAGTAACTTTGAATATTTTGTTTAATTTTGTGTTTAGATCCACTTTACTTCTAAAGTATATAGGCTATTGCTTTCAAACTTCAAATACTTTATTATAATCATGAGGGTACTGTACCTGGCAAGTTGAATTTGAACTTGACCTTTGAATTAAATTCACTCTCAAGGTCAAATTATTAAATTTTGCTAAAATTGCCATAACTTTTTTATTTATGATCAGATTTGATTCATACTTTGACAAAACAACACTTACTTGACATACCACAATGGACTCCACCCAAACCATCTCCCACGACCCAGCCCAGAATCCCTCCAAATAAATGACCACACCCCACATTATACCCCCTCTGCATCCCAACCCCACCACAACCCCTACATAAAAAGATTATTATATTTTGGTAAATGGTAAAAAAAAAAAAAAAAAAAAAAAAAAAATATTTTTGAAATACCATCCAACCATTATTTTTTGCATCCCTTTTATATATATATTACCTTGACCTTATTGAATATGAACAATTTCCCCATGATGGCTTACGTTACACTGTCAAGCACTTTGAATAGTCGAGCGCGCTGTCTTCTGACAGCTCTTGTTTTGTCTTAGACTTGAAGCAAAAGTCATGTGGTATTGCCACACGGTAACATAAATAATTAATATCTTGATGAGCTTGGCCGAGCAGTTACCAGCTTCCTGACAGTGCACTAAACAGTTACTGTTAGCTACACATCGGTCATTAGGTAATAATGTTTGATAACCAACAGTCGAAGTGCCTGGTCAGATGGCGTGATCTTACTCTCTGCTTCTTTATCCAGAATCAGCATCTCAAATTTCCATTTAATACTGTTAGTATTAAAAAATTGACTTTGCCCTTACAGAGACAGCCTGCTGACCAGACAGCCAACCAATCATCAGCCGTTCTGAATGAGTTCATCCCTGCCGTTCAAACAGTACAACCCATTCCGTAAGAGCATATGTGGCGTGTTCTGACAAAACTTGGCAAAATGCTTGTGCGTAAAGTGTCATCCCAGATTAGCCTGTGCAGTCCGCACTGGCTAATCAGGGATGACACTTTCCGCCTTAACTAGATTTTTGCTAAGATGAGACATCATTTAAACCAAAAATTCCATAAAAGCGGAAATTGTCGTCCCTGATTAGCCTGTGCGGACTGCACAGGCTAATCTGGGATGACAATTTACGCACAAGCATTTTGCCCAGTTTTGTCAGAACACGCCACATATGATTTTTGATGTGCATGATATATTATGCATGATATCTTAAATAATCTTTATGTTTGAATGAAGTGTTTTGATTAAAGACATTGTTTTAAAATTCATGATTTTGCAATGAGGCTTCTTCCGCTTTCTTTTCATATCCTTGTTGTAGAATAAACACTAGGCTATCAATTTTAAAAGAAAGCAGATTAATTATATTCATGTATGAGCTACCAAGCAAATGGACAGACCAAGCCAGGATTTAAACACAAAAATCAATAAGCAATGTGCTTTACACACTGCATACTGGTAACCTAGATATTTTTGATGCAGTAGAACCTTTGTTAAATTTGCAAGGATGACCACACTGAAATTAGAAAATATTTGATTTGTTGTATTTTGAAATTTACCAGATCCTTGTAAAAATAGAAATTGCTATTTCGATCAAAATGTAACTTTATTTGAGATTTTGAACATAGATATTTGTATGAGATTTTGTATATTATTAAAATAAAAAATATGTTTCTGCAGACCTAGCCGCATAACAGATACTGCCAGAGAGGGGCTCCAACAACAAGCCAGTACGTGCATCACCAGTCCCATAAGAGACACTTTGCTTCTGGAGGTGAGATGAAACCATGTCATGAAAGACGCCCTAGGCACCTTACGGTACTTACAGAGTGACCTAAGCAGCAAACTGCAGATCAAGTTCATCGGTGAGGCGGGTGTTGATCTCTGTGGTCTCCGTCGCGAGTTCTTTTCCCTCCTTGTATACCAGTTCATCAGGTAAAACTTATCATGTAGCATTAGAACCATATAATGTCTGCCAAGTAAACAATTTGATAGCCGTAATTTTTATTGCAGTATTCTTTGCATAATCTTAGAGACCAGCTTTTTTGTTGGCATGTAAATAATGTATAAAATATCAAGCTGTCATTGAAAGTCAAAAGTTAAAAATCCATAAAAGTGTAATGCAAGAAATATTGAACTCAAATTATACATGGTATTGTACATCTGTAAATTGTATTGCTTGGCCTGTTGATTTAGTTGTATTTTCTGGTCATTTGGGATTATAGAATTTACACATTATTGTTATATTAGAATACCTCTTAAGCCGGTGCTAATGGGCGTGAGTGGTGATGCATTCTCCATTACCACACAGTCATGAACAGACCCAATTAAAGTGATATAACACACATTTTTCAATGTTGAATTGAACTGAAAAGAATTAACAGGTCAAACGAGTTAGTTAAAATGTGGTAACTAACCAATTATCTGCAACTCATCTTGCTACCAGTTGTTAATAAAAATATATATTATATTCAATATTTAACGTGATTAACCCAGTCCTGTAAGCTTAACTAGCCGAGCAGAACTGCCGCGTATTTACGAAAGCGATACGATATGAGTCTTTCTCATAAAGTCACTTTACTGACACCTCATTTATAACATATATCTTTGAAGAAGTGTGGCGGAGATGTGGTTGACAGAGACACAAAGGTAAATATATTCATAATTTCGGAATTGTCATATGTTTCCGCGGTGTGTACCAGATTTTGAACTAACCAAAGAATACGCCAAAACAAAAGTATGGTTGATATTCAAATGCATTATTTTTCTCTTTTGTTATTGTAATTAATATTGTTTTAGTATATTGATGCTGCATTAACAAATATAGGTGTATATGAAGTGAAAACACCAAAAATAAACAACAGTTGCGATAGACACCTATATACTGTTAGATGCGTCTAATATCACTTAAAACCGGGTCTGCTATTATATTTATAGGATGCATTTGTGCTTCCAAAGGAGACACTTTCAGAACTAATTAGATAGACAACTAAATAAGTAACCACAGAACATCATGCACTTATGTGTATTCAATTTTTTATGGCAACAAAGGTGGACATATAGTGATGTATGTCCGTCCGTCTGAAATTCTGTCACACTGTGCGTTTAGATTTTGTGTTTAGGTTTTGACAAATGTGGCAAAAGGGGGCATATGTCATCCTATGGTGACAAGCCTTGTTTTATTATGCCCCCCTTCGAAGAAGAGGGGTATATTGATTGGCACATGTTGGTCCGTCGGTCCGTCCGTCCACCATATTGTTTCCGGATGATAACTCAAGAACCCTTAGGCCTAGGATCATGAAACTTCATAGATACATTGATCATGACTGGCAGATGACCCTTATTGATTTTGAGGTCACTAGGTCAAAGGTCAAGGTCACAGTGACTAGAAATAGTAAAATGGTTTCCGGATGATAACTTAAGAACGCTTACGCCTAGGATCATGAAACTTCATAGGTACATTGATCATGACTCGCAGATGACCCCAGTTATTTTCAGGTCACTAGGTCAAAGGTCAAGGTCACAGTGACTCGAAATAGAAAAATGGTTTCCGGATGATAACTCAAGAACGCTTATGCCTAGGATCATGAAACTTCATAGGTACATTGATAATGACTGGCAGATGACCCGGATTGATTTTCAGGTCACTAGGTCAAAGGTCAAGGTCACAATGACTTGAAACAGTAAAATGGTTTCCAGATGATAACTCAAGAACGTTTACGCCTAGGTTCATGAAACTTCATAGGTACATTTATCATGCCTGGCAGATGACCCCTATTGATGTTCAGGTCACTATGTCAAAGGTCACGGTGACTTGACACAGTAAAATGGTTTCCGGATGATAACTCAAGAAAGCTTATGCCTTGAATCATCAAATTTCAAAGGTACATGCAGATGACCCCTATTGATTTTCAGGTCACTAGGTCAAAGGTCAAAGTCACAGTGACTCAAAATAGTCAAATGGTTTCCGGATGATAACTCAAGAATGCTTAGGCCTAGGATCATGAAACTGCATAGGTACATTGATCATGACTGGCAGATGACCCCTATTGATTTTCAGGTCACTAGGTCCCAGGTCAAGGTCACAGTGACATGAAATACTAAAATGGTTTCCAGATGATAACTCAACAATGCTTACGCCTAGAATCCTGAAACTTCATAGGAACATTGATCATAACTGGCAAATGATCGCTATTGATTTTCAAGTCACTAGGTCACAGGTCAAGGTCACAGTGACTCGAAATGGTTTCCGGATGATAACTCAAGAATGCTTAGGCCTAGCATCATGAAATTTCATAGGTACATTAATCATTACTGGCAGATGACCCCTATTGATTCTCAGGTCACTAGGTCAAAGGTCAAGGTCACAGTGACTTAAAACAGTAAAATGATTTCCGGATAACTCAAGAATGCTTCGCCTAGGATCATGAAACTTCATAGGTACATTGATCATGACTGGCAGATAACCCCTATTGATTTTCAGATCACTAAGTCAAGGGTCAAGGTCATAGTGACTTGTAACAGTAAAATGGTTTCCAGATGATAACTCAACAATGCTTACACCTAGAATCATGAAACTTCATAGGAACATTGATCATGACTGGCAGATGACCCCTATAGATTTTCAGGTCACTAGGTCAAAGGTCAAGGTCACAGTTACTCCAAACAGTAAAATGGTGTCAGGATGATAACACAAGAATGCTTATGCCTAGGACCATGAAACTTCACAGGTTCATTGATAATGACTGGCAGATGACCACTATTGATTTTCAGGTCACTAGGTCAAAGGTTAAGGTCATAGTGACTCAAAACAGTTAAATGGTTTCCTGATGATAACTCAATAATACTTGGGCCTATGATCATGAAACTTCATAGGTACATTGATCATGACTGGCAGATGACCCCTATTGATTTTCAAGTCACTAGGTCAAAGGTCAAGTTCACAGTGACAAAAAAAGTATTCACACAATGGCTGCCACTACAACTGACAGCCCATATGGGGGGCATGCATGTTTTACAAACAGCCCTTGTTAATAAACAATTTTACCATACATCAAAGGTTTATCA